>JAPZPC010000270.1:0-32540 GCA_037952705.1 Haplographium delicatum
GTTCCGAGAATCGAATGTCTTTTAAAATACTAAGCTAGGGAAGTCAGAAGGTTAGGAACGCGTCCATTGATATGGATGCGTCGCTTCCCCTGACAACCCCTGCTAGTATGTCTAACTAATCTAAATATGGGACAGACGTCCAGAGCGTCACAAAGAAGATATAGATATATCTAGTATATTAGATTCCACTTAGATCTAGTTAATTTAATATATTATAATTAATTTATTAATGTTCAAAGTTTAATACTAAGGAAAAGTGTCCGACTCGGTGATATGTCCGACTCGGTGATAAACCACGTTATCGCTTTCTTAGGGGAGATGATTTATTCTGTATCTTAAGAAAAGGTGAGGAAAGGTTTCCTTGCAATACTTGCTTTGAACTGGGTAAGAAAACGGCAGAGACAGCATACCACCAGAGCAACTTGATCAGACCAGGAAGGCATATTCACAGAGCAGGAGCAGAGGGCAATGAAGAGGGCTATGATGGATGACATTTCTTGCAAGGCCAATTCTTCAGAGGCAGAGCTGGAGTAATGCATGGTCTTCATCTTTCACGAATGCCGGTAGGTACACATCATGAATTTAGAAGCACCAGATGGATCGGTTGCTAGAAACATTCATTTATTCATATTACATTTCATTTACATCAAAGCGGTTGCTACATGATACATTGACTACGCAAATCATCTATAAATTGTGAGAAACCACTCGATTCCACTCGTCCTGGGTATGAATTTCGTAACCTCCCATCCAATACCGCCAGGTACAGTTAATCCGAATTCTAATCACCATCAGCATCGCGTGAGTTGATACGGCTATCATCGTCCCAATACCCAGACTTCCATGAGAACCGCCCTCTCTTGAAGATCAAATCGCCAACGCGACGACATCGTATCTCTCGATAACCATGCGGCAGGCATTCCTTAAAAAGTTCCCTTGTCTCTGCCTGGCCATCAATGTCAACCTGGACAATGGTTTCTCTCGACAAATATTGATCAAAGCATTGCAAAAAGGGCTTGATCCATTTGACCCAGCGATCTATCTCCTGCTTAAGCAAAGGGGCACCATGTTATAATGAAGCTTCGACAGGCTGCTCAGCAACAATATGCAAGTCCAGTCGTAGATCGGTAGCGAATTTTGTACGATTCAAATCTACAATATCATTTATCATCAAGCTTCAGTTAATTCAGCAGTCCAATAAATGAATGTGATTTAACTAGGTTGAAACTAATAGCACTAAGAGTATTCATCGTCCGGCCCGAAGTTTTCCTGCAACTCATCGAAATCCTCCTCCAGGTCCTCCACCTCATAATACTTCCATTGCTTTGCCCACTGCTCACTAGCCAACTTATCCGTCCGTTCTTCACCCTCCCCATCTTCATCATCCTCCTCGGGATCCTCGGGCCTCCTTATCCCATGAACCCAGTTGAAAAACCCATCCGGATCAAACTTCTTTTTCACGCTTCTCAACTCCTCCTTATTCTCCCCAAAATACGCCCTCTCATGGGATTTTGTTGGAAAATCCCTGTCGGGAAAGTTCACGAATGCCGCATGCCCGTTCAGCGACAGCGGGCGGAGCTCCCGTTTGACAGTTGCTAAGAAGCGGCGCATGTCCCACTCCATCCACTTGTCCACCCATTCCACGGTCACATAGGCATGGAAAAGAGCCTCGCGCCAGGGGAAGGCCGTGTAGCTGGACGGGGGTTCCGAGGCCTTTCCGCCGGAGTGGATCCACGTGACGAGGAAGTTGACTTGTTCGCTCTTGAACTTATCGCGAAAGGTTGACATGAGCTTACGGATGGTCTCGGTGATGGTTGCGAAAGGGGAGGATTTGGTGAAGATGAAGGAGCTGTAGAGCTCGTAGGTTTTGTTGGAGGGGTACGCGCGCTTGGCTTCTTCAAGCCACTGGGCGACGAGGGTTTCGTAGAGAAAACGGGTGGATTTTTCTGGGAGGACGCGGCGTTTGAGTTGGGTTTGGAGGTCAGGGTGGGTGATGTGTTGAGTGATCAGCCGGTCATACTCGCTCTTGGTGCCGTCGAAGGAGACGTTGAAGCGCACGCCGCCCTGGTTGGAGGTCTGGCGCAGGTCGCAGATCCAGGTGGTGTCAATGGTGAGCTCGGGGGGCCAGGGGGCGTTGTAGAAGGCATTCATGGTTTCCATAATCTTCTCATCGTCAAAGCCGGCCGGAGGGAACCATTGATACCGTCCGGCGACCACCATGCCATTGCTATTGCGGAGTTTCTGGACATGGAGCTTCATCCGAACGATCACACCAAAGTTGCCGCCTCCAGCGCCGCGGAGGGCCCAGAAGAGCCGATGCTCGTCCGATCCGGGCGGGTCGGATTCGCCCACGGTGATAAGGGAGCCGTCGGCTTTGACCAAGGTGGCTTCGGCGAGGGTGTCGGCTCCCATCCCGAAGCTACGGGTGAAGGGGCCGAGGCCGGCGCCGAGGATAAAGCCGCTAACGCCGACGGTGGGACATCGGCCCCCGTTAATGATATAGCCGTCGTGGCGGCCCATGATTAATGTATCATAGACGTGGCCCCACTGGCAGCCGGCGTCCATGGTGACCGTCATCTTCTTTATGTCGAGCTTGACATTCTTCATGCCGCGGAGGTCGAGGGAGATGCCGCTGAAGGCAGTCGAGTGGCCGGCGTAGGAGTGACCATTGCCCTTGATGGTCACCTTGATCGACCTAGCCTTTGCCTCTTTGATGATGGTCTGGACTTGGGCCGGGTTTTTGGGCTTGACGACACATTCGGGGCGGCAGAAGCGGAAGAGAAGGTTGGAGGTCGCGATGGCTTGTCTGTACTCGTCCTGGCCGGGCTCCAGGACGGGGATGTCGGGCTTAAAGACTTGGATGGCCTGCTCCATTTAAGGTATGGCAGTGTATGATGATATAGAGTCAGGAAGGCTCGGGAGGGTGTCTCCTCCTTCCGCTGGCACTGAAGACAGGCGTCCTGTGAAAGATATGTGAAAGATATGTGAAAGATATGTGAAAGATATGTAAAGGGCCTGTAAAGGGCCTGTAAAGGGCCTGTTCTGCAACGACCCTATCCCATTTGTACTTTAATAGGCCATTGTGATATACCCACGACCGCCAGAGGTAGATGCACCCCGAAGAGGACTTTCATGCTCACCGCACCTGCAGCCTGCTACCCCAGGATATGCGTTTCTACCCAACTGACAGGGCCGAACATCAAAATGATTGCTCATGCAGCTTCTATTAACGCTATCCAATCTCACAGATGTCACCCTCAAAAGCAGTCCTCCAAAATCCCCGAGAACGTTCCCGCTTGCGCTATATTTCCTCCCCCCCTCCTTTGTCGGTACTAACACCCATCTTTTCGACAGCTTTTACACCTATCTTTCTGAAAGTACTTACACGCACAACTTCTGACACCTCACACCAAAGCATCATCATGGACACAGATCCCACCATGGAAGCAAGCCACGCAGCGCCAACTCTCGGCAAGCTCATCCCATTCGACCTCATTACGACCGCCATCACCGAGCTGGCAAGCGGATTCATCAAGCTCATCCAAGTCGACCTCAAAACGGCGTCCATCACTAACCAAGCAACAGAATTCCTCAAGCCAGAAAAGCTCAACCCCTTTCTACAAGAGCACAAGAGTCCGTCACTACCTACACACCTTACTCTCCTACACCGCACTGACAAATCTATAACCACCCACAGGCGCAATCATCGTCGCCGCCCTCTGGCTAGCGCGCTCCTGGCTATACATCCTCCTCCCAATCCCCTCATTTACCATCCTTCCCGCGTTCCTCCTCACTCTGGTATCCCTCATCCTGACCACATCGCCCCGCACCCTCACTGGCCTCGCTCACTATGCCTACAGTGAGATATCCTCCTTCATCACCTCCCTGACCAAAAAGTCTCTCCCTGCCTGGCTGCCCCGCGTCATCCCCATCGTTCTACTCTTCCCCGTCTCCCGCACAATAGGTCTTCTTTTCGCGTTAGCGGTGTGGGAAATTGTGGGGAAGTACCGCGATGGTCTTACTCGTCTTACTGAGGAGGCGGACCAGGCTATCCACCGCGCGGTATCAGCTGTTGAGAAAGCGAGTGAGCATGTACGCGAAATGAAAGGGCTGGAGATGCAAGCAATGCAGCTAGTGGCTGCGACGTCGAGAATAACTGTCGATGCGGCGCGGGCGGTGAAGATGGAAGTGGAAGGGATGGTGCAGGAGGTGGAGTTGTTGGGGGTAAAGGTGGACAAGGTGGGGAAACTGGCAGAGAAGGTAAAGGTAGCGGCGGAGGAGGGGAATTTGGAAATGATGGAGGAGATGGTGGTGAATGTGGGGACGTTGGTTGAGAGGGTGGTTCAGGGGGAGAAGAAGGTTAGGGAGAAGGTAGAGGAGTTGAGGGAGAGGCTTTGGGGGTTAATTTTGGGCCAGTATTCTGGCTAGGTGGAGTTGCTCACGTGTGTATGTATAGAGGTCCTTGGGGATCGTGGTGGGGGTGGCCAGAATAGGACGAGAAAGGTATGGTTTGAAAGAATGGATGATGTAGATTTCTCTAAAACTTAGACTCTAGACTTGGTGTTGAAATTCGAGTGACAACTTAGAAGGCAGTCTTTTTGCCCCACGAATTACACCGTCAAGTCGAACAGGAAACCCAAAAGTGTAGCTATCCCTCCTTCTTACCTAGGTAACCGCAGTAGCCTCTAGGGGCTTGAACAGCGTCTCAATCAGCTGGAAGAAAGTCAGTGACCCACAAACTCCCATGCAGCCATGCACTAACGGCAAAGGAATGCTCACCCATCGATCCAATTTGCGCTCATCACGAAGCGACTTGAACTTGTCATCAAGCCTGCCTGTCTAATTGTAAGTAATGCTAGTTCCTAAAGTCCAACTTAAAAATCTACATACCAGCAAAGATATGCAATACGTTGGCAATATCCGGGTTATTTTTGCGCGCTTCCTCGAGTGTGTCCAGAAATTCGACGGCATCCTTCGACGACCCGATCTGACCGATTAAAAACTTCACGGCTGCAAACCAAACTTAGCAAACCGAACTCAAAATAATACCGCATAAATCCAGGGGGAGTAAAAACGTACAGTCTTTCGGATACCCGTTTCTTGCCAACTCTTTCCCGCAATCGACAATCACCTTCGCCAGCGTGCCTGTCTTCTCTCCCTCTCCCGACGGGCCACCATCAGTAAGAATAGACACAAGTAGCGGCCTCCTCAGCTTGCGCTCCGCGAGTGGCTCATATACCAGTGGCTTGAGGATGCGCTCTTTCAGCGTCGTGCCGATGGGCGTGTTGCCATCCGGAGAGACCGACTTGAGGCCCTTCTCGATACCTTCTAGGTCCAGGGAGGGGGACGCGTCAGTTGTCTCGTTGTTAATGAAGCGGAGGGCAATACCATCGCCGTCAGGGAGGATGCGGCTCGTGGTCCGCGCGATGCGCAGGGCGAGGTCCATTTGGCTTTCCCATCGTTTTTCAGCCGTGCCTTTTTTGTTGCCCATGGAAGTGCTATCGTCTGTTGCGTTGTTACGAGTTAGTGACACAACAACACATATGAACGTAGAAAGTTGGGCTTGATTACCGCAGTAGATGACCTGCTGATGCATGGTTACTTCGATGGTCTTGAGGAGGACTTCTTTGCTACCCAGGTCTGTGGAGTGGTCGTTGGCAAGGCCCACAGCTTTTTTCCCTATATTCTGGATGAACTTCTGGTTGTCCTTGAAGAAGGTCCCTAGCATAGGCTTCTCGTTGATGTAGGTGTTGACATTTTCAATGAATTCCTCGGAGGTGAGCTCGTCTTGGGCAAGCTTCATCGCCTTCAATGTCTGAGAGAAAGTTCATTGTCAGCATGTTGGATGTTGTGCTGTTTTGGATGTCCATAGATAATTAGGTACCTTTTCGGCGCTCTTGTGACGCTCCCCCTTGAACCCAAATACCTTGCCCATGAAGCCATTAAACTTCTTGTCAACCCACGAGACAATATGACGCATAAATGTTACGACATTGGACGCAAGGCGTGCAAGTTTCGACTGCTCCTGCTCTGGCTCCAGTGCGTTACGCACCGAGAACTTCCCGGTATTACTCGCAACCTGAACCGCATTAAAGCCATCATCATTCTTGATATGCAACTTCGCACCAGCCTTAGCCAGCAGCCGCACAGAATCGACATCCAGCCTCTCAATCGCGCACATCAATGGCGTGTTGTTCTCTGCGAGATCGCACGTATAGTCGATAGATTCGATAGATTCCTCGCGAACGTAGGGAAGGAGCTTCTGCAAGATGAGCGGACGCTCCTTCGGCGTCTTCCAAGCCGCGAGAAGGAGCGGCGTCTCATGATCTCTGCAGCGGAGGGTTGCCTTTGCACCTTTCGTGAGGAGTAGCTCGACTTGGTCCGGAAATCCAGACACCACGGCGGTTGCAAGAAGTGTCCAGCCGGTCCTGGGATCCTGGTCGTCGAGAGTGCTGGAGTTGTAGAGGCGCAATTTTTCCAGCTTGGCACTGGTGAGGGTACCTTCACGGGCGTCGTCGAAAATCGTCATCTTCCCGATTGCTAGATATTGCACTCAGATCTGTTAGCAGAGCAGAATGAATATCAAGCATCAACCTTCTTCCACCCCCCTACCTCCTCACCAAAGTAACCCCTTAGATACCAGGCAATTGCACTTTCGCTGACAAAACCATCACCTCGGTACACTTTGAAGGAGCTAGCGAGATATCGGGCAGCATTGCAGCAGCAGTACAGCAATGCTGTAAATGGGGTGGAGCGGCATGCAGTCACCGGCCTAGTCGGCATTTTTCAAAATGAGAAACGGGACGCAGAGGCGAGGGATCATTACATGTGAACCCGGAGCCTCACCGAAGTATGGGATCAAGTGAATTCTTCCTCAGCGGTCTGGTGAGGACTTCGTGGAGAGAAGTCGTCAAATGACTCCTCATGCAGCTGAGCAGCTCAACAAAGTAGGGCCCTGGAATGTCTTATGCGTGTGCCGTAATGCATACAGGAAGCACTCGGAATTATTTTTTCACTTTACAATACCTTTCTAGATAGACTAAAGGCGTTAGTGCATTATGGCAGAAGCATTAATGTAGGTTGCTTGCCTTAAGCATTCCTCTCTCCACTCTCAAAGACCTTATAGCCAAAAGATTAACCGCTCCGTTGGCACTGACGATCTTTAGAGCTCAATGGAACCCACTAGGTGCTCTGGTTGTTGCTCTCTCGGTGTCAAAATAGCATGGGATTCAAGAGAACCTTAAGGCTGCAATCAATTATGCCGAGACGATAGCCTTGAGACTCCAAAGGGAGCAGAAGCTAGAATCAGATCGAGGACTAGGTAGCGCCGTATTGGTTGTACAATGGTAGTATCCTTGCTGCCGCTAGGGATTCGGTGGAGTGCTCTACCTCATATAGTTTGATATTGGAGCTTATAGGGGCCGTAGGGATTGTCGCAACTGCAGCTGATATCTAGACGCTCTTAACAACTTCGGCAGCTCCGGCTAGCTTGCCTATTCGTCGCCGTGCTGCATCACGTCTAGGTAGAAGAAAGAAAAGCCGGCATTTATACGGTAGGAAGCAAGCTATCTTTCTTCTCAGACGGTCCCCGAATTGATAGAGTCGTCCTCTGTCCCGATCGCGCAGACAGCAGCCCTGATACCCAATGGAAAGCTCGGTATTTCATGCCTACTTGTAAGGTTCTCACGGTCAGCTCCGTGTCGATGCAGGGAATAAAATACCTACCTAGCTACCCACATTGCAAGTGCAGTCCGAGGCGGCTTTATTGGCCCGACCTCTGTGTGCTCTAGCAACTCCAGCCTCTCTTCGACCATCATTATCCCTCATCCGTCCCGTTCTGGCATTTCGAGAGCCCACACAAAATTAGAAAGCACGCCCTCTTCAATCCGCTAGTCTTGTTGACGCTACAGAACAGGAGGCTCGGGGTCACCGGCTGGGATACGACCAGGTCAGCATCAACTCGGTGACCAGAAGGGCGCAAGGCTCCAAGGCTGAAGGCTATCCATGAACATCGTCTCCCACTCCCAAGCAAGCACACTCTATAATATGCTCCTCATATGGCCCCAGGTTGCGCATATGTGATTTGCGAGCACGAGAGTGGTTGCACCGTTGATGTGCACTCCCCTGTTTTTAGGCTTTCGGACCCCTGCGTTGTCGCTAAATCGATCCTCATCCGACAGGACCGTCGGTGAGGCTTACCCTCCAAAGCCGTTTATTATTTCTACCCCCCACCTCACTGATATTATGTTAACTTGTTGACTCTGAAAGTCTTGAAATACTGTAGCCTTCACGTGATGTTATAAAGTCTTGAAATATCGTTGCATTCACGTGATGTTGTGTTGACTCTGAAAGTCTTGAAATACTCGCTTGCCCTTGGAGCTATTATGTAAGCTAGCGCTAGCAGGACTAAGTTAATTATAACGCGTAGACCGTGATAACTTGCGACAGAACAGAGCCGAATTGCGGAAATTGAATCCTCTGATAGATTGAGGAAATTGCTTTCCTTGAAAAGATCAGTGCTGCCAAGAACTTCACTAAAGCACATTCCAAGTAGCTTCTCATTCTTTGGTTCCAGAGCGTGGCCAACAACCAAAGAAGGCATTTGCTGTACCAAGAAGTCTTCAAGCTCGCCTTTAGATAGAGCCAAGATAGCGGCACGTACTGCAGAGCGATCTACCTTGCCATTTGCATGCGTTGGAACTCGAGATAAAGGCACCCAGTGGCGGGGCACAACATATTGAGGAAGTTGGAGTCGAAGAAGGTGATCGAGTCTAGACACGAGATCGGTTGTCTCCTTATCTAGCTTCAAAATGCGAGTACCAACGTCGACACCTGCTCGGCTTTGTATTGAAAATGTCCCACATATGCCCTCAAATTGCTTAGTTTTAACTAACAAGACAACGGTCGATTATATTTCAGGCATTAAAATAACAATTTGTTTAATCTCTCCGATCTTGATTCTTTAGCTATGAAACTTTACTTGATTGTCTCTTCGGCCAAGACAATAGACGCTGCCGTCGTCCGCAAACTTTGCCAAGTCGCCTCAGCGGTTAGTGAAATTTCATTTTTGTTTATATTCCACGAACCTGTCAAAAATATCCTTCCAAAGATCCTATGAGTAAGGAAGGATATTTTGCCCAAGTTTTTATTAGTATAACCTCCTGCTAGTTGCACCCCCCGACTGCCAACTGACCAATGCTACCTAAAGGAACCTCTTGTAATTGGTCGTTAAAGATATAGAATTCAACGTTTCGTATTAGTTTTCCAATAATGCTAACGTTAGAATCTAGCTGTACCTAGCAATAAGCTACGTTTATAGTCGTCTCTGTAGGCCCGTACACATTCAGGAGCCGGACTGCGTTAGACTATATTCTTTGCACCTTCGTTGTCATTAGTTCACCACTAATAGCAAGGGTCGAAAGCGTTGGTGAAGTCTCTGGACTTAACAGTACGGCTATTGTCGGAGTAGTAGCGAGATATATAATTCCTATAAGACTCACTGCATCCTGAAGTCGTGATAGGAGATAGTTTTTTGAGCCAAGACACAATGTCGCCCCTCGAGATAGAGTGGCCAAGATGTCAACAACTGACACATCAAAGGTCCACAGTGCGAGCTGGAGAAGCCTACTCTCTGCAGAGAGCTGATAGATGCGGCAATGCTCGTCGAGAGAATTGTTCAACGCGCTATGTTCAACCTGGACTCCTTTCGCAACTCCCGTTGTTCCACTGGTATACATAATATAGGCAAGGTCCGAAGCTACAATACATGCTTTCAACGGCCGTCCTGGTCGTCTTTTAGTGTGACTCTCCGTAAAGGGTGCAATAATGACTGGATTTTCACTACTGCCATTGTTCAGTGACTGGATCAGCTTTCTCATTCCGCTAGACGACACCAGAATGACTTCCGGTGCGCAATCATTGAGAACGGAGGCAATTTTGAGGGTCGGCAATTCGATATCCAAGGGCACGTAAGAAAATCCGGACTTCAGTGTGCCAATGAGGGCAGCAATTCTCTCTACGCAAGGTTCCATGAATATTGCCACTCGACCATTCGTTTGGGTGTAATAGGGTGACAAGAGGTCAAAGATACACTCGACCAACGTCCATAAATCCCTGTAAGAGGTCTTTTTGCCCGCATCAAACCAGCATGCTACGCTATCAGGACTCCTCCGCACGCGGTGTTCGATGAGATCGTAAATCTGCATGAGATGATTGATTGGTATTTGTTGTACCTGACGCCGTCTCAACACACTCCTCTCTTCTTCTGTCAGAATCTCCAAGTCTCCAACGGCTGTCTTCTTGCTTTTCTTATACGCGGAAAGAAGGAGAGCCTCGTAGTGGTTTCACAAGCTGTGAACAACCGTATCAGAGACCTTGCTGGTATCGTAATCGACATTTAGCTCCAGAGCGAGATTGGAAACTTCGCGCTTCATTGTCACAGAAAATGTCAATGGGAACTTTTGGTTTCACATTACCCGATAGGTCCCGAACGACATGACTGTTGTCCTTGAATATATCCACAACTCTAGAAGTATCCCCGTGATAGACAAACATGAGCGGGAAAGTGTCCGATTTCAACCCTGCGATCTCAAGAACAGACTCGTACGGAAGGAAAGAATGTTCCATTATGTCGAGAAGGACTTGGTTGGAATTCTCCATGACAGTTTCTAAAGAGGATGAAGTATCGATATAAGAACGTTTCGGTACGGTATTGAGGAAGCAGCCGTAGATCTCTCCGCAGTCGATTGGCCTCTGAGATATCGAAACGAGAACGGTTGGTTCAGACCAGCCCCAGCAACGAGCCAAAGTTATTTGAAAGTACGCCAGATAGACAGAGAAGTTAGTTATTCCTTGTTCTTGTGCCTACCTGAAGGCAGAATTTGATATGGAAACACCCATTGTGAAGGTTGCATTGGCGACCTCTGTTATTTGCGAAGGTGAAATAGTCGGCAGGGTTATGATTTCCATCCCTTGAAGGTGCTTTCTCCAGAAAGCAGTCGAGTTACTGACGGAAGTCGCATCACTAAGCTTCCGCTGTTCTTCAATACAGTAGTTCATGTATTGCATGCTTTTGACTCTCTGATTTCTTGCGGATGAAGTTACCACTGCAGGTTTACTGAGTTTGGAGGATAGCTTAGCGATGAAGAGACATAATGATTGCTCATCCATAATGCTGTGGTGAAAATTGATGAAGACAGACACCCTTCCACGAGCTCCTCTAGAAACCATGCAGCGGAGAAGCTGTAGCGTTGCGGTATTGAAAGGCTTGAATAATTCTGATTGCAAAGCAGTATGAATTTGCGCTTCTGTCACGAAGGCTTGTGGCGGTATGGGGTTGTATTCAGTCACCTTAACCTTCAAACCTCCTATCACAATTTGTTGATATCCTTTGGAAGAGTCAAACTCAAAATAAGTTCGGAAGATGGAGTTCTCGGCGATAATGTCATCAAAAGCTAGTTGAATGGCTTCGACGCTGACGTCTTGTGTTTCAAACAAGCCAGGAATGCTATAGGTCGCGTCCGGGAAGATGTCTTGGGCCAAGCAGAATCGTTTCTGCATTGAGCTCGCAGGATGAGGACGAGAAAAATCCACTTTAGCAAGAACATTCTCTGTGTCCCTAGCATACAACGGCGGTAGAGCGTCCATACTCGCATGATCGCGAGCAATAATAGCCAGCCTTTTTGGGAACGCATTAGCCAGAAAATAGCGGAGAGAAAGCGGTAGGAATGGGAATGCCATTCGTAGCCGTGATATCAAGATCATGGCCAAATATGAATCAAGTCCATGGTCCAGTAAATTTGCGCTCATACCGACAGAAACTCCAAGGATTCGAAGACATATGTCATGGATCTTTTGCTCGTATCGATCCTCCGGGCCATCATTCGTGTGCCTCTCATCCGCGGGACTGGCTTGCACAAGGCTTGGTAGGGATCGTACATCGAGCTTGCCACTGACTGTGAAAGGGACTTGGGAAATGCGCAGCCATACCGACGGCACCAATGCAGAAGGCACTTTATCTCGTACATGATCTCGTATCTCGTCCATATCCTTTTGATTGTGAGGCACGATGCTTGTTGTGCCCTTGGTTGACTTGCTTGAATTGCTGTAAACAACAAAAGCTACGAGATTCCCCCCTACCAAAACCACGGCACTTCCTTCAACATGCGAAATCCTAGACATAATCGAAGAGATTTCTTCCAGCTCTAGGCGCTGTCCATGAAGCTTTATCTGCGTATCGCGACGTCCGCTGAAAATAACGTTTCCCGCAGTATCAAGATATGCAATGTCACCTGTCTTGTAAAGCAGTCTGTATTTCTGGTGATTCTGATGAGCTCGTGCCGTGAGATCTTGGCGGCTCTGGTATCCGGAAAAGAGGTGTGTGCCTCCAATATGAATTTCGCCACGTACGAAGTTTGGTGCAATGTTCCCAAAAGTATCAAGGATGACCACTCGTGCAGAGGCAAATGGTTTCCCAACAGAACGAATATCGTCCTACTTATTCATTTCTACATATGTACTGGAGGAACGATCAGCGAGGGGAGACAGGTTCAACGTAACTGTAGTATCTACTCACACAATGTTACTCTCCGTTGGTCCATATCCGTTTATGAGTTGCGTTCCGGCACCTATGAACATATCCCTAAGCTTTGAAGACACAACCTCCCCGGAAACTATCAACGTTAGGAGTCTTGACACACTAGGGTTTAGTAATTGTGCTACGGTGGGAGTCAAGCTCGCGGCTGTTGGATGGAGCTCAGATACCGCCTTTCGAATATCGGTCAGCATCTCCGCCCGCGGCATCATGCACAAAGTGGCACCTAGTGAGAGAGTGGAGAAGTAATCCACAACCGATACATCAAATACAGGACCAGAGAACTGAAAGACTCGGTCGGTTGTGCTCTTTGGATAGAGCTTCCCACTGATGTTGCCAATGCAAGAAACTGCTGCAGCATGGCTTAGAATTACTCCTTTTGGTTCTCCAGTTGTCCCTGATGTCCAAAGAATATAAGCGGGAGATTCTGGAGTAGCCAGACATATGGGGTGTGGACGTCTGTTTAGTTGAGCAAGCAGAGAATTGAGATTGAAAATCGCGATGTCGATGCCAGGTAAGACACTCGCATCAGCAATTAATACTTTGGCCCCGCACCTCTGGATGATCTGTGAACTTCTACCCATAGGCCAGCTAGCATCCTTTGGAATGGGAGTATAGCAAGCGCCTGACTTCAGGATCCCAATCACGGCAATCAAAATACCTGGGGTTTGGTCGAGGAAGATTGGAACAACATCGCCACGCCCGATACCATACCTTTCATGAAGTATTGCTGCTGTTTGGTCCGCCTAGAAGGTGTCAGCGCATGAAAATAGTCAAGAAATTGATGTACCTTATGATTCAGGTCCGCGTATGAGACCACAGTACGTTGACCATTCGTCAAATAATCAATTGCAATCGACAACGGTGCCTCAACAGCCCGGGCCTCGAATCTTTGATGTAGCAAGGCGCTGCCAAATGTCGACTCTGTTGTCATAGGAGGCGAGGGCGACTCTGGGTGCGGATAATTGCATCCTATGAGACTAAGGATGTTCTGTAGAGTTTGTCCGGTGCCCAATCGACTTATCTGTGTGAGCACTTGCAAGTAAGACTCGACCAGCTTTTCCATAAAGCTGGATGCAAACTAATTTGCGTTGAATGTTGCAGATATTGATATTCCTTTAACCTTTTCTGTGACGCTCAAGGTGATGTCAAATTTTGTCAATGTCTGGGGTAATAAGTCCGTAGACATGTCGGAGAATTTGGTTGACCCATGGTTCGAGCTCTCCTTGTTGTACACAAACATGACAGAATGCTCTGCCACAGCAGAAGAAATGGTACCTAGAATTTTTTCGATAGGGATGAACGAGTTCTCTCGAGCAAAATTGACCGACTTCGCGGTTTTCTCCCCAACGTGTGAAAGGAATCGTCAGTTTCCACACCTGACTTGACTGCAACAGTATACGTCATATTTCCGATTGTGTTAAGGCTTTGAACATCGAAGCCTCGCCGGAAAACTGGAATCAAGACAATCAAACTTCGTGATGTTGTGTATCTACCTGCTTCGCCTTTGTGCCGCCCAAGTCAAAGATCACGACTTACTGATGCAGCAGAACTTGGAATGCGGATAGTAGGGCTGGAAAGATGCTTAGGTGGTCCTTCAGTTGAAGTTTGAATTCCCGAAGATCAACAGTTGGCAATAAGAATGAAGAAGTCGTTGCTGACTCTCGAGTTTTTAAGTCGGCATTGCCATAAGGCCAGCGTGTCAAAGGGCACTACTCCGTTCAATTCTCGCTTCAATTTCAAAAGTGCATCGTCTTTCCAAACATAATCCCCCTGTATATCTGTCAGAGTCACCCAAGACGGGTCAAAAGTCTGCTTCCAAGGCAAGTCTTGGCATTCTTTGAGAATAGCGTTGACAAGTTTGTCACACGTCCATTCGTCAACCAACACGTGATGGATGTTGTAGTGAAGATAGACATCTTCTTCATTCGAAGTAAACAAACGAAAGCTCGAAAGGGGACCGTTTTCAAGATTGAATGACCTGTCGTAGTCTTGGCTGCAGACAAGTCTCACAGCTGCAGGGACATCCTCGCAATCTCCAAGCGTACGAAGATAATAACTTCCAGCTCCGGTATTGACGAGTCCGACATGCCACACACTTGGACGGCGATCTGCTGATCCGTGATGCTTTGAATTGTTTGTTCAATGTCACCCAAATTCATCCGGACACCTCGCACCTTTATTTGGTCATCGCTTCGCTCGACGAGATTCAGTTCCCCGTCGAAGGTATAAAAGCAAACGTCGCTGGTGTTGTAAAGTCTCCCGAAGGTCGGATGGTTTGTGTATCGAACATTCATAGACTCTGGGGAGATGTATCCTCGGCTGAGTTGGCCAAGCTTTCCCAGGTTCACGAGCACCAATGTACAGATCGCCCATGCAGCCTGGGAGAGTCAAATTTCCATGGAGATCAAGAAGATAAGAACGAACAGAGGGCATTAAAAGTCCCTATTCTCTGGCCAATGCGTGAGAGGTCGTCCGTCACTGAAAATTTGCAACAATGCGTGTTCATTGCCATTTCGGCGGGCCCATACGCGTTTCGTAAGTCAACCGATCCCACCCAGAGCGCGAAAAGCTTCACGGTTGTAGGTTCGCCCAAGAGAGAGAAACAAACCGCAGGGTCGGTACTTACGCCGGACTTTTAAGCAAAGATATCATCGTCGGTGTTGCAAATACATGCGTAACCTCGAGGGCTGAAAGGCATTGTGCCAAATTGGTGAAAATCTCGTTGTTAGATGCAATACAAAGAATCTTACCAGCTGCGAGGGTAGCAAACGTCTCTAACATTAAGATATCAAACGTTATACTGCAAAACATGCCTACACGATCTCCGATACCTAATCGAAATCGCTCAACATGGCTCATGATGCTTGAAGCCGCGGCGGCATGCGAGATAGGAAAGCATTTGACAGTACCGGTTGACCCGGAGCTGAAGCATACATACGTATCCATAATCCTCGTCAATGACAGAGAGAGACTTGATCTGGCGGAGAGAAATCTAGTTGCCCCGGGTGTTGATATCACATAATGCAGCTTCGAAGCACCGTGCTATGCTTTCTATAAATTCAAGAATGAAGAGGCTTCGACGGTATTCGAATATAAGGCTCGATGTTTCGTTGCATTTCTTTGAGTAATAAATAACGAGATCAAATCGACTGCCAGGTAATGCCAGCTGCAGGTTTTCGGCTTGCTCGAGAAACCTAGCAGGGGATCCGCTTCCCTCAGACACACTTGCTTAGTGTCCAGGTTTCGAACATGTATAAAACTCTTGTCATCTTCGAGCCTTATCAGGGTCTCGGTGGCCTTGTGCACATGGAGCGCGGCCATAAAAGGCTCAAATATCTCGAAGTCTATGCTGTCCCACTACTTCTTTCTCGCCTCTTTTTGATAAGAGGTTTGTTTCGTTTGAAGATGTTGCGAGAATTCTGAGTATTAAGGGAGCTCAGACAGAGATAAAGATAATGTCGAATGATTTTTTATCTCCAAAGAATAGTATATCGATTGGAGTTCCCGGCACACTATTTTGAAGGCCTATTCGTCAATAGCGATATAATGTATTGTGAAATGTATTACCCAGTCCTCCCCGCTTGTGGAAAGTTCATATAATGTTATGCGAACCGGGGAGTCTACTCCCAAATCAAACTTTCGCTTAGAATCTTTTAAAATTAATTAACAATTAAAAAAGCTTAGTATTAAGAAGGTTTTGCTTATAATTGGCGAAGCGAGACAGGAGGATAGGAATGTTCCTGGGAGGTTTGCAGAGGTTATAGGTTTGCAGATGTATAACTCGAGGGAAAAAATGTCCAAGTGCGGCGTTGAGTTGATACCATGAATTAGGAAGAAAGAGGTTTCCTCCCTTTACGCACAAACCTCTCTTGCTCCTAAACAGTTCTAAGTACACTAGAAATTTGATACTTACGTACATATATTTTTAAATCGCTGCTCGTCCATTTTAGTACAGGTCTCTCCTCCTTTAATGTCATCACGTTCTACACCGTGTCGTCAATAGTGAAAAGTAGTATATTTCCTTAATCAATTAAAGGTAAAAATCGGATATCCCTATCCGGAGCTAATGATTGGTTGTTGGAATTTAATTACGTAGACAACGCGACATCCGCGGTGTAAACTCGACTACCTTTCAACCCCCCATTTCTGATTTAAATTTTTATCAAATTGTATCAGCTCATCTCAATAATGACGGCTTCACTAGACCCGATAGACACTATACCATCCGTGTATACCTCCACAGCCCTATTCCCCGCCACTTCCCCGCTGTCGTCCACTTTTTGTCCTGCCCAAGTAATCTCGCTCATGGAATTAGATAAGGGCGCCGTTAGTCTCGTGACATTAACGCGGTTTCCAAACACGGCAGACACGTCGAAGGTCTTGTATGTGCGGGGTTTGGTGCTATTACAAACGTCAAGGTTGAGTATTACTAGTTTCTTGAGCTGCCATGACGAGGAGAAAATAGCGTAGTGCGCGAGGTCGTTCTGGTCAACCGCATATATGGGGGCAATCTTTGGCTGATCGAGGTCGGAAACGAGATCAGCGAAGAGAAGATACCCGTAGTATCTGTGAAGGAGGGTTTGGTTTTAGGAAAATGGGGTTTTAATAGTGCGGATAATAAGAGGAGGTTTTGGGGGAGGGGGGCTCACAATGCTTTGACATGCGGTGGAGTGCCGTTGATGGCGGCGGGCTCCCACACGCTGTATGAGAAGTTCACTCCATTGTGAAAGAATAGCCCGTCCATGCCCAGTGTTGCGCCAGTCAGCGAATAGTCCACCATCCAAAGGGCCGCCCCGAGCGTATCCGAGACACCATGCAAGCCATGGCCGGATAGAGAATTCGTTTCACCCATGAAGAACTGAACGTCTGCAGACTTTGCGACCTCTATCGCCGGAACATATCCCTTAACTACACCGAGCGTATTATAATGATCCAAAAGTACAGTAAGTGGGATTGCGCCCGTAGCTGTCATGGTCAACAAATGTTATAATGGGATGTGAGATACGTTTGGGGACTAAGCAGAGACTCACGAGTAGCAATTCCGAAGTAACAGTGCCGACTCAATATTTTAATATCTTCGACTGCCTTGAAGACTCCTAGTTGTGCGAATTGAGCGAAGAGGAAATCGCTATGCGTATATGTTGACCCATACATATACCCCGGGAAATCTATCGCTTTATTTCCGCTCAGAGATGCTGTTAACTGTTTGAGAAAGCTGGCAGATTGTTGGACATAAGTTACCACGTTCCAGCTACTCCCTCGTTTCCCCGAGTAGAGAGAATAGATCTCTGGTTCGTTTCCTAGCTCATAGGCTATGAACCGGGAGGTGTTCATGTATGTCTCTGCAGCTGTGAATTCTGCCATCGGGTATGATATGTTGCCCTGTCCGAGGTTGAGTCCAAATGTGTACTCCTGCTCGCTTGGTACATTCTCATTCAGGACCCTGAAGAGATTACGGTTGAATGTGACATTGACGGCTTCTAAGTTCCCGGGAACGAATGTGTTGTTAAGTGTCTCGACGCAGTCATCGCAATACTGAGCATTGTCTTGGGTATCACCACCGATACGGATCCTTGGTGGGGACCCTGTGCGGTCCTGGATATTCTGGAGAAGCCGAAGAGATAAAGGATTTGGTTGATCAACATCACCAAGATAACCTGTGATATAGCAGAATCTGGTTTGGTAAGATGTCAGCTTTTCAATGTTATTAAACTGCCTTTAAGATAATATATACTCAATGGACATCCCTAAAAGGTTACGATTCAGTGGAGCGGCAGCCTCTACCACGGCTTTCCAGTCGAAAGTGATAACTTCATGAGAAAGGTTTGCGGCAGTAAAGATTGGAAGTGGCATAGTGTTCGAATTCTGGCAAGACCCCAGGACGAAACATTGTAAAATCGTAAGCAGGAGAATATACATGATGACTCTTGGTACTCAAGGAATCCTTTGCGGAGTTAAAGAGATGATGGACTTATTCATCTTCAGAAACCATCTTAATATATAGTGGTTATTCTGCTCGAATGATCCCTGTAAGATGCGGAGAACTCACAGACCCCGGCTTCAAAAGCCTGTATGTCGGTGTATGGAGGTGTATGTCGGTATATGTCGGAATATGACGGGGACGAAGGAGGAGCAGGCTCTCCTAATGATTTCCTCCCTCCAAGTGTGTCCCCACAAGTTTGATGAATTATTTACCGTAGTCCTCAAGTCTGTAACAGCAAACTCACAAAGGAGGAGTTAAAAGCCACAATCTTAACTATGACAGCCTGAGAATAATCACATATTGGATAATGATGAGCTTGTATGTTGTCTACAAGTGACGAGCGAAATCTTACCTTGAGCTATCGGAGAAACCATAAGGTTCTGTTTGCCGATATAAAGAGCGCTCGGCACGCACGAATCAAAGGCTCGCCAGCTATTGAAGCTAAATTTGTTTCCTCTCTGCACATCACTGTAGATTGCCCCAAGAGTCATATCAATGTAACTTATTGAGCCACTCCATCACCCTCACCATGCCTTGACTTGCCTCTTACCTAATTGTCTTTGTTTAGAATATATCAACATCGCATTCTATCTGCCTGGACGGTAAGTGCGGGTGTGGGGTGATTGTTATAGGAGGCGTAACTAGCGGTCACAGATTGCGTGGGTTTTGTCGTGACAGTGGATCCGATATCGATATTCACTGGCGCGGGGTCTAGCTTAGCTAGTGTGCACGCGCCAATTCGCTTAAAACCTGAATTCTCACACCAGCTAAGCTCTCTGACCTAATACGTGATAGGAATGGTTAACAACCGGGGTGCGCATAAGCGTGACACTAATTTGGCCTAAGTATTGTATATACTTGTGGCTTCTACGGCGTGTAGATTCAGGTAAGGTTGACATGCGGATTAGTACCTCGAGTCGAAGCGACTAACGATATTTGGGTTAGGCGAAACGATCCCGCACGTCTGATAAGGGCCAGCTGAACGTCGGGGCGACAGGCTGGGTAAGCACACCGGCTCTCCTGTATACAAGAAAGGCGGCCCGTTAATTATACTCAGAACAGCCACTGATTCTCGATGGTGATGAGCCGGATAAGTCAAATGAGGCAGATAATAGGGGTGAGGCCGAAGGCAACCCCTCGTCCTCTGAACTCGCCTCGGGCACGACACAAGCCACTGATACTTCTGGTCCATGGTATGATGTCGAGGAGGGCCTCTATATCGACGAGCTAGTTCTAAGATCTGAGTCTCGCGAGCAGCAAGGCGTCTCTTCCACATCTACACAGGATCAGCTGCAAACCCTCCCCCAACTATGGAATTCCCTACCAGCTCAGAAAGTATTCGGTGGAACACATCGCTAATGTTATATGTCTCAAAAGTTGCCCCTGCTCCCTCTTCCTTCAACCAAGCACAGTCTCAGGTTCATTGCCCAGGAACTCCGGTCAACGAGCCCTGCCATACGACACGAACCGGTACAAATACTGGTGGGGGGTTTGACCTGAAGGAACAAAAAGAGAAGCGCAGGCACGAGGACACGTGGGTCATGATCGACAACGACAACTCCCACCAGTCCATATCCGCCGATAACCACAATGATGACGATGACCCGCGACCTGCAAAGCGTCGCCGTCCCTACCCTGCTATTGAGCCACCAGAACCTGAGCTTGTCGACGGCCAAGAAGAATGGGAAGTCGATTTTATTGAAAGCCATCGAGGCGCGAATCAAGCAAGACGTTATTGGATACGATGAAAGGGATTCTCAAAAGCATATAATACTTGGGAGCCCATCGATCATTTGCAGACTGCCCAGGAGTTAGTAGGAGAATACGAGAAGAAGCAAATCACCGAGCCTAAGCGAAAAAGACGGAAGTCACAAGAAGATAAAAGGGACGAAGGGGCGAAGGGCGGAAGGGCGGTGGAAAACCAATGATCTATTGAGAATTCGAGTAAGAGGAGGTGATTAACAAGGATGAGACAAGTTGAGAAAAAATCTGGTTGATTATTAATATTTTAACGCGGACAGGAAAAGCCGAGTACGAGCCAAGGTGCAGCTCATTTTGCTTGTACAACGAGTAGCGGACAACGTATAGTGGGGTCAATTCAATGTTCCCGGATTAACAAGATCGCCTACCGGTACCCCGTACTATATTACTGGAAAGTGGGGTAGGGGGAAGGTAAACGAGGGGTCCCCGCAATGATGCCCATTGCGAGGCCCACTCTGGGGTCTTGGGGATTGAAGAAGATATCAGAAGAGCAGTCTCTAACTTCAGTAGGTCTCTCAAAAGGAGCCACGTTATTGACTCACTAGAGTAGTAAGCATGTTCGGGTTTTGACGGTAATGGTTTTCCGAGGGGGATTGCATTCCCACCCATGTGTACGGATGTGAAGCGGTGGTTCCGAATGCGAGCCTAGGTACGAGAACGAGTGCGAGTGCGAGTGCGAGTGCGAGTGCCAGCGCTTAGCGCGCCTTAATAGTATTTGTGAGCTGAGCAATTCGCTAACTGCGCTAATATTTTGGGCCCATCTGAGAGCTCCGACTTACCGCTATTTACCGCCTCTCCCCGAGCCTGTCATTGAACCGTCTCTCACTCTCGAGTTAATCGCTTCATCTCCGTCAATCAACACCCCAGGCTCTTGCAGCAGCACCCAAACCTTTGCTCGCGCTACTGGGGAGCCGTGGAAACCGTCCTATCGCCGCTCTCAGTCGCAGTGGAACGTCGTGCGGGATAAAAGGTCATGCTGGGGTATGTTGATCCGATATAAATTTCTCCTCCCGGGGGACAATTTCTTCTCCTTGTAGTACTACTGTTTCTGTGCCATAGCTGGAGCTGTAGCTGTTAACTATTGTGTTGTTGACTGTGACTATTGTTACAAGGAAAAACTTTATCTCGACTGGTCTCAATCAATTCCTGGGGAAGATACACACGTCGTCAACATGGTTGACTTCTTCAAGAACTACCGGGTCTACATCCTCACCACAGTCGCCTACATGGGCTCTCTGCTCTTCGGTGTGTAACGTTATCCTCACCACTCTGATATTTCAACCTCATCTCTATTCACACACTGACCTCTAATCCCAGGTTATGACACCGGCGTCATGGGCTCCGTCCTTGCTCTCAATTCCTTCAAGGTTGACTTCGGCCTGCCTATCGGTAAGAGTGGCTTCGCCTCCAAGGTCAACTCGGATACCGCCCAGAACGTCGTCTCCCTGCTCACGGCCGGCTGCTTCTTCGGCGCCATCTTCGCCGCCTGGATCAATGACCGATATGGCCGACGATACTCTCTCATGGGCTTCTCGGTCATCTTCTTGGCCGGCGCTGCTATCCAGACAGCTTCGGCGCATCACATCGGACAGATTTATGCTGGTATGCATAAATTCTTTCCTTTTCACCCCGAGATTACTGTCTCTTCTATATCACCTACTTATTTGTAATGTTATATTTAAATTGAGTCCGGTAATCGCTAACATGGTCATACAGGTCGAGTCATTGCTGGCTTGGGTGTCGGTGGAATGTCGAGTATCACCCCCATCTTTGTCGCTGAGAACTGTCCTGCTGAGGTGCGAGGCCGCATTACGGGTCTTTTCCAAGAATTCCTCGTCATCGGCTCAACTTTTGCCTACTGGCTCGACTATGGCGTGTCTCTACACATCCCACAGTCGACCAAGCAATGGCGAGTTCCTGTTGGGATCCAGATGATCTTTGGTGGATTCATGCTCATTGGATTGTGCTTCTTGAAGGAGTCTCCCAGATGGTTGGCCAAACAAGGACGATATGAGGAGGCTACTGCAAGTTTGGCGTATATACGTCGGGAAGATAGTGAGTATCCATCCCCTCCTTATCTGGCCTTAACTTCTACTTTAATATATGATTTGAAAAAATTGACAAAACAACTAGTCAACGACCCTGGAATCATAAAAGAGATAGCCGACATCCGCGTCTCCATAGAGGAAGAACTCAACGCCACCGAGGGCGTAACTTGGAAGGAATGCCTTATCCCCGGAAACCGATACCGCTTCATCACTATTTTCGTGCTCTTCCTGTGCCAGCAATTCTCCGGTACCAACAGTATCGGTTACTACGCACCCCAGATTTTCGAAACCATTGGTATCTCTGCAACCAACACGGCCTTGTTCGCCACTGGTGTCTACGGAACCGTCAAAGTCTGCTCGACAGGTCTGTTTTTGATTATTGGAATCGATAGGTTTGGACGACGCTGGTCGCTTGTACTTGGGGCAGCATGGATGATGGTCATGATGTTTATTATTGGCGGTGTCTTGAACACTCACCCTCCCGACCCAAACTCAAATGGTAAGCACTAAATTTCTAAAGTTAAAAATGGCTGAATATAATGCCTCACCCACAGTCGTCGCCCCCGCTTCCATCGCCATGGTCGTCATGATCTACCTTTATGTCATCGGCTACTCTGCCAGCTGGGGTCCCGTAC
Organism: Haplographium delicatum; assembly: GCA_037952705.1. NCBI lineage: Eukaryota > Fungi > Ascomycota > Leotiomycetes > Helotiales > Hyaloscyphaceae > Haplographium > Haplographium delicatum. Next base: position 23,023 of record JAPZPC010000270.1, read on the forward strand.
CCTGGGTCTATGCCTCCGAAATCTTCCCCACGCGTCTCCGCTCATACGGCGTCGCCATGGCCGCTGCAACACAGTGGCTCTTCAACTTCTGCATCACCTACATGACGCCCACTGCCGTGCACAACATCGGCTGGCGCACTTTCCTTATGTTCGGCATCTTCTGTCTGGCTAACCTCGTCTTCGTCTTCTTCTGCATTAAGGAGACCAAAGGAAAGACACTTGAGGATATGGATATTATCTTCGGTACGGTTGAGGAGGCACAGAGGAGGGCGGATGTTGAGAGGGTGGTGGGGAAGAGTATGTTCAAGAACGATGAGGCGGTCGAGCAGGTTGAGATGCAGGCTCCTGGGCATGGGAACAGTACTGCTGTGGCATCCCTGGCTGGGGAGAAGACTGCATAAGCTTTGAATTTGAGATTGTGTCCGAGTTCCACTAATGGGCGGTATAGTTTAACTGGTCCAAGCTGGAAGTTACTTTTAATGCTATATAATTTGAAACGAATATGATATCCCTCCTTGCCCGTAAAGCCAATCCTATTAAGGGTAAAGAAGCTCTAGGAGAAGTATAGAGAAGAGGCAGCTATGCCTTTGCCAAATTATACGCCCTTCTTATATACCTCTTCTTAAGAAGTATTAGAGCTAGATCCCTATGATTAGGTTGCTTTATCTCTTTGTATAGTTGCTAGGCCAGCAAGTAAGGACGAGTATAAGGACTATAACTTACAGGATTTATCTGATCCTAGTAGGACAGGGGCTCTTTCATAGTAGTGTCAAGATACTCGTGTCGATCCAAGTGCAAACAAATCAGATTGAACTGTGCTTGGCATATCGCCGTCAAGATCGCGAGGTAGTTGATGTGACGAATTTTCGAACCCGAGGACATCGCCGTCGCTGAAGCTAGAGAATCCAAAATCGCTGATTTTCACATGAAGCCTACTGTCAAGGAGAAACTGGCGGGCGGCAAGGTAGGAATGGATAATGCCTTTGCTGTGAATAAACACGACAGCTTCTATAACCTCTCGTGCTAGACAAGTACGGCATTCATTAGATGTATCGTGGTGGCTCCTTAAATAGCTCTCGATGTGTCCGTGTGGTACGTACTTAAGATCTACAAAGAGATCCCCTTTGGCAAGGCACTTAATAACTCTTGGATGATCGCCAAGGTAGAGATAAATGTCGCCTTCTCTTTGAATTGATTTTATAGCGAGGTCCCGATTATTGGAATCTGGAGCAGGAACTTTGCGAACCCTTCTTCCATTGACACGGTGAACATGGGTGAAAACGCCAACTCCGATGAGAATTGTGCTTGTCCAGATCTGCAATTTGAAGCTTCCGCGAAGCCAAACCCTCGGCGGGTTTGGCCTTGATAAATTCCGATTGTGAGAGACCAGCCATGTTTAGGAGGCATGCACAAAGGTTCTATTGTTGATGCTGTTGGTGCAGTACTCTGGAAGATCGTGAGTATCGCATTAAAGGAAATACTTTATCGCCTTATCGCCTTAGGCATGAAAGCGCAAGTGTTAAATCACGTGCCTTCCACCAGTTCTAATTGTGGATATTAGTCAGCGGGGCCTCCTGACCATAGCCGAGGGTCCACCATGTCACATCACTACCACAGTCGGCCTCCACCTTACCAGAGTATACATCTACATCTCATCGTTCTAAGCCCGTCGGCGAGAAACCTGTCCTCCACCAAACCTGTCCAAAGCACGAAGATTCGAAAGACCCACGTGATGAATATCCTTAGGCACAACAGTTCTCGCTATGACGGTATGACTCCGCTTTGTCTATTACCTCTCGAGCACACTATGCATCATATAAGCCATTCTCCAAAAATATCTCTTCCTTATGATACTCTTAAACCTGAAGGCCCTGCTTCCATTTGCGAAGAGGGCGGCTACGCAACTATCTCACTCTACTTATCTGATGAGACCTTTGTTCTCAAAGGTTCCGAAGTCTGGGTAGACGGGAAGTGCTTGTCTAGACGATCATTGTCTTGATAACCCAACATACAGCGTCTACGAAATCAAGGAGCTTTGGATTGAGTAGAACAAGAGCAGCTACAACTGTCCAAGCGAGTACCGATGGAATCAGGCAAAGCGAAGATGGGCACGCAGCCGCGAAATCAGACTTATCAAGGGCTTGCGAACCGCGTTAAAGTCCTTGAATGGATCGAGGAAAGATCGCGAGTTCAGGCCGAATTTGAGGATGGCTGGGCGGGCGGAATCAAGCGCGGTGAACGTGCACCTCAAGCCGACTGTGGTCATCCGCTGTGCAACCGAAAAGGGCCAAAAGGCCATCGATGAGCAACTGTCTGACCTGGACTACATTGCAAATATCAACAGATGTGTCTCTGTTGGTCTCAACAAGCTGAAGAGCGCGCTCGTTCGCAGTGTCCCCTTGGCCAAGGAAGGAAACGAACCAGTTGGCGAAATGGCGACTGATGTTGACGAGTATTGGTATTCAAGAGTGGCTGAAAAGCTTGATATTCAGGCTCCAGAATTACACGATCCTTCGAGCTGCGGCTGGCAAGTCTCCTTTCGACTTCGTGATGGGAGTCGCCGTGCCGTATCAACGGTTGGCGGTGTCATGCTCGTCAACGGCATTCCGTACGCCATCACAGCAGGACATCCAATATATCAACTTCTCGATCCGGAAGACGACGAATCAACACCATCACAGCATGGCCAACTCAAAGGCTTGACCTGGATAAGCCAGATGTTATCATCGGTATATTTCAGAACAGCCGGGATCCGATACGCATCCAATCGCGGGAGTGTCAGCCTGCAATACGCACCACCACTGGTTTTGTAGATGTAAAGGAAATCAACATATGATCCAATGGTGGAGTCACCGGCCTCACTTAATCGCAGCCATGCTTCTAGCCAACATGGCATTCAAACAACGTAGGGAGTAGGTTATGTTTCTATCGGTATAATATTACAGAGTAAAGATTCGGCAGCCTACGGCTGCAATAGGACATGTTTGTGCCTTGAAGAAGAATGCAGGCAACGTGGTGGGATTGGCATTGAAATATTGCTGGGGGCCGCACCTAGGAGCCAGGTTAATACCCCGCGGCTCATCTTGTCAGCGCCAATTACATGAAAAGATATGCAGTCCAAGTTAGGTAGAAATGAAGCGGTAATCTGCTTCGATCTTACTTCTAACGCGCTGTGACACTTGGCGCCAACCTTTAAAGCCTCCCTCACACATGCTTTTGCAGTCTGCTGTTATGAAGAGGTAATTCTCCGACGCCTTCAAGAGTTATCATTGATCCTTCGATAGATATCCCGTGGGGCTGTCAACTGCAGCGCGAACCTTCAGTACCTCAATGATGTCGCGAACCCGAATCATCCGTTCACATCACCCGAGAGAAGTGGCCCTAGCTGTCGTTCTCCAGGACGGCAATAATGTTATTCTTTGGGATGAGTGCGAGCCCATATGGGGTTCTCGCGATCTAATTGCAGATGACACATCCGGTGGAGACCAGGTAAGAGAGAGAGATACTGCTACTGTCTGCTAAAGCATGCTGATATCCTATCGCCAGGTTGCAATTTATGGAGTCAAGGGGAAGATTGCAAACGCAGAAAACACGATCTTCAGTTTGGCACTGCGATTCAGCTTCGACTTCGGTTCCAATCGAGGATATTATATACAAGTGGGCGTATCTAGTGGAGCTGAAAATACTTCACAAGATGTAGAGGTTCTTCTGGATGCAGAGCTTCCAGACAAAGGACAGCAGCTTTTCGAAGAAAGTGTGAGCGAGCTCACGGAGGAATACCAGAGACGTGGTCGTCAGGCTACGATTAAGGATTTTCTTACACCAAGAGGCCGTACGAATGGAACCATCGGTGCGGTGAATGGGCACTAAAACCACCTGTTGATCTTGATCAATTATTTGTACATTAAGCCGTACAAATTAGAGGCCAAGCTTTGTGCCCTCAAGCTCTGCTTTCATCAGATATATGCTACCAATGCATCATACAATGCCTCAGTATCCTCCGAGCTTGCGCTACCTGGATTCAGCTGGAGTCGGAGTTGTCGTGCTTCATCAAATGGCACCGTCCATGCCGTATCTCCCATATCTTTCATAACACAAGATAATTTGAATTTTGACCTTGCGATCCGGGCTTTGTCGTGGATTTGCAAGCTAGCTCCGAGAATTCTTATGGCTTCGAGGAGCAAGTCACTGCAAATCGTTAGTCTTTGTACCGAGTACTTTAGCAGAGGCATTAAAGTGCACACTTACTGTGCATCTTGGAACGAGCCAAGGCGACTGTGACACAATGCCAGCATGTGCAAAGTGTTAGCGGTCTCGTAATGAAGCTCAAGCTTCTCTGTTCTGAGCTGGTAAGCTTCAGTGAGCAAGTCTTTTGCCGCTTCGACATGTCCTTGGCCTAACCGCATACATCCAAAGTTGTGGAATGTAAGAGCTCTTCTCAAGATATCTTCCGTCCCGCTGCTCTCCTCGATCGCCTTCTGATGATTTTCCGCCGCGAGATCCCACTTGCCCTGCCCACCGTACAAGTTTCCTAACTTCTGATAAGAAAGGCTCAAGAGATATGCAAGGTCCTCTTTGTCTTTCCAGTACTTCTTGATCCTAAGAGAGAGTGTATTGTAGATGAGAGCCTCGTGATAGTCGCCTTTTGCGAATAATGCCCCTGCCAAGTTGTTGGCGTCTCGCCCTTTTCCCGAATGGTTCTGATGTTTTCTTTCCGATTATTGACTTGCAATTGGAAATACCGAAGCGATTCCTCAAAGTGTCCAAACTCTGAAGATATGCAAGTATAGAATGACCACACATCAGCTTTCAAGCTTAGATTTCCTTCTTTTCCCTCGATGATTGACTTTGCAGCCAGAATCAAAATCCTGCCCTCTTCCAAAAGACCTCGCTCCCAAAGGTATATTGACCCATCTGTAAGTAACTGAGCTAGTACCTCGGGAAGAACCAAATCATCTTCCAAGTATGTTGCAGCATGGTTGATCAATAGAACGTGGTTGATCCAGATCTCACGAGTCCACTGCCCGCTTAATGGCTCTGCAAAGGGAGACTGCGTTGGGAACATACGATGAACCAGGTGAACAACCCAATTCAAGGCTTTCTGGATGTAAGTCTTCTTGGGTTGACTGTGAATATATTTCCGGACTTGTCGATGTACCGAAAATGAAAGATGGCCGGGACTTGAGACAGCCACATCGACAAGGGAGTATGTCCGCAAGCTTCGCAGTGCGTGGTCAAAGCCATAAATAATTCTGTTAGCCCACTAAAGTCACATTGAAGGAACTTATAAGTATGACCACTCACTCAACTCTGCTGTGGAAGACGGACCCGTGATGCAAGTCGGTTATTCCGTGTTTGAAAAGTTCCTGTGGTATTTTGACTGGGTCTAAGAATGCTAACATGCTGAGAAGGAAAATAGCATCCTCGGAAAGCGAGTTGAATGCGAATTTCCAGACCGTAGCGATTTGTTCTGCAGCAGCACTGGAAATGTGTCGGTGGTTTCTCCTCATCATTTCTTCCAACATTTCAGCCCCCTCTGATATTGAGAAAGACTTTACAACCATAGTGAACCTCACAGATTCTTGTAGTAGCCAATTCTGATTTTGGCTCGTCAAAAGGATGGATCCGCGCGGAGAAGGTGGCCAGAGAGTGTCGAAATGCCTCGGGTCTCCAACGTTGTCGAACACTATCAACCAGTCCTCGTCTGCCCCAAGAAGCTAATTCACGATGTCTACCCTACTTCAACACATGGCCTAGCACATACCAGACTCACAAAGCCACTGCATGACGGAAGCTTGTACCTGAGCGTTCCCACCATCCCCGAGCCTCAGCCTTCTTGCAATGTCCGCAAAGGCCTGTGAAATATGAACCTCCGAGTCACAAGTTATCCAAAAGCAAGCGGTGTATAAAGTTCGGTATCTGTAAATGTATTCCAAGACGATTTGAGTTTTGCCAATGCCACCCAAACCGCAAAGCGCGGCCGATTTCAAATATGTGGGCTCGCCGGGGCCACTAGGACGAAGGTGTTGATGTAATTGGGTAATGTAATGCTCTCGACCGTGAAATGTCGGATTCTGCGAAAAGGGGACGTTGAATGCTGCTCGGTTTAAGCTTGGCTCGATTGGGAATGGAGGAGAGGTTGCAGTCGGTGTTGCCAGATTTTTGATCTCAAGCAGTTGTTGTTTGGTGTATTCTGTATTCACGTATCCTTCTTCGATGGCCAGCACATCCCTTGCTCGCCTTAATCTTCTCAGAGTGTTTTGGATCCGTGCTTGGTAGACATAATAGATCCAAGTAATATATTTCTAGTGATATAGATATTTATTTGTCTCTGTCAAGGATTTGTGAGGCTAAGAGCTAATGAGAAGGGGGCATAAACATCTGGCTTTATAGGGTTCGCTTATTTGAAGATGAGTATGCCAGTGGTTGCGGTGTGCTAAAAACAAAATTATAGTTGAAAAATTATAAAAAATCGAACAAAGGGAAAAAAAATAAAAAAGAAGAAGAACGGGAACTCCCCCGTCAGATTCCGAGGAATCTCGACTAGGATCTTTGTGTTTGACATAACAACCAATTCTTTCCCACAAGTGGGACGAACCATTACGTACCTTCCGGTGGTAAACTAGTTACCCCCATGGGGCCGGTTCGAAACAAACTTTCTTATTTTAATTTAAATAGTTGAGGTATGGAGTATCACGTGATCGAAAGCGTACTGCCCAAGTGCTGCGCTCCATGGCTTGATTGGCTCGTTTCGATCACATGCTTGCCCTTTTCAGGTAAAGCTTGGACCAGGATAGCAGAGTGAGATACTCGGCTTGGTGCCTGATTTAGCAGCTATCACATGATCATTTGACGTGGTTTCGGCTGTTAGATTTACGATTCTAGCCAATCGGATACGTCGGTGTATCATTAGGTAAGCAGGTTGGTGGAAAAGTATAGGGGAAACCAGATATATTGGATCTTCTAACACTAAAGCGTAGGTCTGAGTAGTACTAATACCAGTCTCCGAACCTGCTCCTACTCGAAGGTCTTGCCCTCAAAAACCCCCCGAAAAGCTATAAGCGGATCGCAAGAGCCCTATCTCTCCTAGTGTCAGGGCTCTCACAACAGGGTGTTACGCAATAGGGCAGATCCAGTGGCACGAAGGGGTGTAACGGTTGGAAGGATAACTGTATTTGATTACCCCTTTTTGATAACGATTACTATAACTGACAGGAGTCACTGCAACTGATAACCACAATGATAACTGATAGCGACGACAGTATCTGACAGTAATCACTAAAGCTGATAATAGAAACTAATCGATACCCCGACAGCTACACGACGGCGTTCCGCCTTATATTCACAGGCTCGGAAACTCGGAAGCTTCGGCAAGAGATGCGCGACCCCGTGACATCATTTCCCCGCACCTGGAATGGCGCCTGCTTATTGGCCTATGACATAAGGGTCTACGAAAAACACTATAGTACTTATCTCGGGTTAATTCTTATAACTTTTAGCTTGTTAAGGTTCTCTAAGGTATATATTACTAATAGATTATTACTACTATATGTTTATAACCCTTAAGTTAAGTACTTATAGCGAATTTCTATAGGCCTTAGATGATCTGTTAGAACCAGACTCAGACACTGCAGCGCTTGCTGTGGATAGGTCTGGATCGAATATTTCAAAGGCTTTTGAAGAGACTGCGTCTAAGGCCTCGGAAGTATTGAACTGGATTGTGGGATCAAGTGCCTCCTCACGATGCATAGACTCGAACTTAATCGCTGGCCCTTCGTCAGGCTCTGCATTACTCACAGGTCTAGAAACTCCCGAACCGATGACATATTGGTCGAAAAAGGTATCTAGAATACTATACCCAGCATCGTGAGTGATTGGAGATATGTTATCCACTGCTTGATCTCCTTCATGAACACATATGGCAGATATTGGCAGGTTGTCCATGCCAGGAGAATCTAGACCTAGACCCTCAGCAGTATCTGGGCCGCCCACGGGTGATTTGTCAACTGTAGATTCGTGTCACGGGTTCGTACGGATCTTATTCAGATCTGCGGAGGTGTTTAAATTCAACACATAAAGGGGGTGAAGAAGCTTCTCCTTCGCCTGTTTCAACGAAATATTTTTGAACCACTATAGACTTAGCTTGTACAGTACATTTAAAGTAGATTGATGTACAAACTGACTCTTCTCTGCGATCCGGTTGTTCAAATTGGGCAAAGTCTTGCCATTAACTTTGGCGTCATGCACAAGACGTACGGCCTCGCAGATATACGCCGTGACCTGGTCATAAATATCATTAGCCATTATGGCTCACGTTCTTGTGTGTGATGGATTGAAGAATACAGTGTCACAGTGAAGCAACACGTTACATTTTCACGATCGTGGCTCTCGCTTACTTTGGCCAGAAGGTTGGATTACTAGGCAATGTCTAACTCAGTTATACATTCCAAAATAGCGAACTGTGAAATGAATGCGCCCTACGAAGTTTATATCGCTCAAAGAAGTTTGGTCATGAATAGAAAGATAAACCTAAGCCTTACAATGCTGACTGAGATAGATGATCATATTGCTTGATGTATGGATGGGGCTATGGGCCGCTTCTTTGGGAAAGCAATGGAAAATATTTAATCCGGGCCTCACAAAGTGCGATGAAAGAGCAAACTGCTCCCCTTCAAAGACAAGAGTAATGGCTTATGATGCCTTACCAGAGGTCAAGCAATTTGACGTAATTCTTCGGAGTGTTCACAATGACTCCTGCCTGAAGATGTTGAAAGGTTTGTTGTCAATAATCAGACTATTGTTTCTTGGCACTAATGCTATGGAGATCACATTGAAGAAGCAGAGATTCAATTACGTGCTGCCACTGTCGTGGTTAACAACAAAGATCTCGAGGCGCGAGATTTGATCGTAGATTACCAAGACTCAACAACTTCGACGGGTGCCTATCACGAAGCTGTGTTGAAACGGCTTGATATGATAATGTGCTTCAGCCAATCTCTGCGAAAATTTGGTTCCACCGAGTGAGGCCTGCAACTTGCAGAATTGAGGAGGACGGAAATAAGACTAGGGGATTTGAACTCGACATCCAGGGGGAACTGAAGTTCAAATTTGAATAGTGGACGAATATATGAGAATCCAGACGTAGATATCTGAAAAAAAGAGTAAATAGAATAATTTAATTAAGTAATTGTAGGCATTGTTCTCACCCAACTAAGATCTTCTAATACCCGGAGAATTTGTAAAGCGCTAAAAGATCCTGCACTTGCTAAAGGTATATGGGATTAGGATCAAGAACCATTTTTGATATTTGTGCTATCATTTGCTCTCTCGTTTGCTTGCGTAATTGCTTTATCCCTTTGCTCCTTTGCCCAGTCTCTGGCATTTCGGAACGCTGTAGCTCCTTGCCGGAAGGTTTCCGGATCGCTAGTTATTGCCCATGCCTTGATTTGATGCATGTAATATTCAGGCCGACTCTCAGGGCCATTTGGCTGGGCAGGGTGGCTAGTGTACATTTTGAG
>JAPZPC010000271.1:0-31506 GCA_037952705.1 Haplographium delicatum
ATTCTTAAATATATGTCCCCAAAAATTCTTAGACATAAATTTCAACCTTTTCGCTTGTAAAATTTTAAACTATTAAAAACTTGCCCCAACAAAAAAAAAAAAAAACAAAAAAAAAAAAAAAAAAAAAAAGGAGAAGAAAATGGCTGTGAATCTCAAAGAATACAAGTTGCTGAGCTTCGATATCTATGGCACGTTGATTGACTGGGAAAGCGGCATCTATAAAGCCCTCCTCCCTCTCTTGTCCAAGCTCCCTCGCACAAATCCTCATCATCCCTCTTCAAATACTCCCGAAGCCAATAAAGACTACATTATCACGGAATATGGCAAGCATGAGGGCATTGTGCAAAGAGAAACTCCCGGCATGGGCTATTCCCAAGTACTCGAAGCTATATATAAGCGTCTTGCCAGTCAATTCTCGGTCTCCATCTCGGCAGAGGAAGCTACAGAGTTTGCCTCGACCATTGGCACTTGGCCCGCCTTCCCAGACACCGTGGCCGCCATGCAAGTCCTTGGTGCGCACTACAAACTAGCTGTTCTCTCCAATGTCGACAACGCTTCTTTCGCCCGGACTCTTTCCGGGCCCTTGAGCGGAGTGAAGTTCGACGGCATCTACACAGCCGAGGATATCGGCTCGTACAAGCCTGATCCACGGAATTTCCAGTACCTGGTTGATAATGCCGAGAAGAATTTTGGTGTGAAAAAGGACGAGATCTTGCACGTGGCCCAATCCCTCTTCCATGACCACGTTTCAGCGAAGAAGTTTGGCTTCAGGCCGAGTGTGTGGATTCAAAGGGCGGGCGAGAAGTCTGCCATGGGAGGAAAACTGGAAGATTTGAAGGACCAAGTCCAATTAGGTGCGTCTTTTGTGACGTTGGGAGATTTCGCAAAGGAAGTGAAGAAGGTCTTTGGAGACTCTTAGCTCGTCGGCTTAATTTGACTGTTATCCTTGTGTTGATAGAATCTAATTAGTTACATATCCCCAATTTTAATTGAGTAATTTCTATATAATTTCTGTTGCGCTTAGTTGTCTGGTTAGTCCAGCACATATTCAAAAGCTAGAAAACAAAATTTGGAATAAACCAGTGTCAAGTGTGTAAGTCCGTCAGTGATCTATGTATAACATCTAATATATACAATCTCCTATAAATAATAACAAAGAAGTCGTTAGTTTTAAGTGTAAAAGAAACGATTGGAGAAAGTGGTTCATCAACCAGCCCCTATCTTCCCATAACGCCATATACGCATGTTCCTGGCCCACAAAATCTTTTCCCATACAAAATATACTCGTTCAATGAAGTTGTCTCATAACATTATACAGCGTCCCTCGACAGTTTCTTTTTTCCATACTTCGGCAAATTCGTCCACAGAATCCCCCTTAGTGGCTTCTTCTTCCTGTCACTTCCCACATCGCCATACGCCGACTTCCTCCCTATGCTTCTTCCGGTCTTCACATCCCTCCTACTAGCACAGCAACAGCAGCAGCATCCAAGGAAAAGATGTATACCACACGCCACAAGGCTGAATCCCGTTGCAATCCACATAAACACAAACATATCCTTCCCCAGACTTGCACCAATATTTAACCCTGGCTCACTTGTGAGTACGTTGCGGAATATGACGAACATGACTGTTGCGATGACCGTTGCGACTGTGATAAAGAGGGTCGAGAAGAAAGTCCAGATTGCAAAGGGGAGGGACCACCATCTTGAGTAGAGAGTGATTGGAGCCAGGAAGATATTCACGCAGCTCATGCATATGCCCGTGACGAAGAAACCGAACATGAGATGAGAGGCGATCTTAATGAGGTTCAAGATAGTGGCAATTTGTGCAGGCAAGGCAACGGTGGCCCCAGAGAGAAGTTCATTGAGGAGAATCTCAACGGGGTTAAACCAGTAAAGGGACCGTGGCGTGGAGCAATGGGTTATCCCTTCGCCGTTGTAGCCTTCGCAGAAACTCCAGAGTCCGACTTGGTAGAAGTCATGTAAGCCAAGGGAACGGGCAAGGGAGTTGACAAACAGGATATCATCAGCGACTGCAGGTATAATATTTGAGAGATTTAGTCGAAAGAAATAAGTGTTGCGGATGACTGGCTTGTCATTGATGTTGCCAATAAGGACCTGGGTTTTTGTGAGTTGTGATAGTTTGGCATTATAGCAGACTTACGAGGATAAGGAATATGACAGATATAAAGAAGCAGAAGCTGGATATAATGATGTATATTTTTCTGGTTCGAGTTGCCAACTTAATATTAACTCCCGGAGTATATGTTGGTGGTGTAAGAGTTCCATCGGAAGAAATGTCTGATCCTATAACCCCTCCACCCTCCTCCTTGTTCTTCTGCTGTCTTCGAGCGGCCAGCGATCTGAAGGTTGGCAGAGCCATGGTTGGGCAGAGAAGTCAAGATTTCTGGCCTATTTACATTGGCGAAAAGAAGATGAGCAACTTGGGTATGCTAAGAGAAGAAAAAAAAGAGTTCTCTAGACGTTCCATCGACATCATCGATGGAACAGGGATGCGTACCATCACAGGATAGCATTGCGCAGCCCGCCTCGTATGGCAGGCAGCCGGAACCGGTAGTGCAGGGCCTTCTAAGGTTAGCGTCTTCGATATCAAGACATCAGCCCCGAAGACCGTGTTCTGACCCACCCATCTGGTCCTATCATGACGCCTAGGTCTTCCGCCTTCTTTGTCGCAGCAGAAAGGTGATTCTCGGTCATACAAACGGAATTATGGAAACCAAAACAAACAGAACGAAGGAGTCTGCTGAGATTTACCTCCATTTCTAGATAGGTCCATCACGTCTCGCTTGGCTTGTGGTAGGCGAAAAGGGGCTCAAGGGGGCACAGCAGCAATTGGTACAAAATGTCCGGGGAAGACGGAAGAGAAGACGAGAAGAAAAGAGAGACGGCAAGCCACAACCGTGCCGACGATGCCCAACCTCAACGACATGATCTGTAATGTACAATAGCACAGTACTTGAGTGTGTCTAACAGCGTTTCAAGAGATTTGCAACCTCTTCAAAGTATTGGTTGAAACATCTCTGAGACGGCACAACACAAATCTCTTGCCAGCCAAACAAGTAACACCCCAAGGTCTCGGGCGATAGATACGAACTACCAGACAGTATCTTGCAAGGGGACAGGAACTCAGCCTCCTCGACAGTGATCCCGGCTGGGGATGCTTGCCAACGACAGGCATCACTGACGTCTGAAAGAATATTTTTCTGATTTTGGTTTTGGTTTTGATCTTGATTGTCTTTCTCTATTTTCCCCATTGTTCCATTTATGATACTCTCAATTACTCTTCAGAATCCTGGCGATCTCCCCACATCTGAAGGAACAATAGTTTGGCTCTGACCGTAGCAGCCACGGCGATGGTTTCCGGGACTACCGATGCTATTCGACGTCATAGGGGAAAAAATCCCCATTATTAAGACGGCGACAAAAAATTAAAGGAAAGAAGGCCATCAATACTTTCATATTCTCCCTTTCGTTTTGGACATTGTTGACGGGGAGCTACGCTCGTTCCAGCGGCATATTTGGAACAACCCTCAGCTCTCTCCATCTGGCATGTTTTCACCCACATTCGTTTGAGTTACTGTAGATTATTCGGAACCATCCACCGGTATTAGAAGAGAGGCTCAACGCTACAGCTATGCTATTTTCAAGTTTGCTTTTGTTTGGTCTCATTGCCATTGCGGCAAATGCGGACGACAGTTCTAGTTCTAGTTCCAGTGCCAGTTCCAGTTCCATCTCAAGTTCTGGCAGCTCGCACGTCGTGAGTGGAGTAACTGAAGAGGCTACTCCAACGGGCCCTTACATTACATATTCCTCCACCTTGACGAGAGACCCAAGTTCAGTGATCACGACATCTCCCATTTTGTCCACTCTCACCACCGACTCATCCACAGAAACTACAACTTTAGGATCAACCACTATATTTGCCACTGGTCCTGTCCTGGCAAATAATCTCACAGGGTCGAGAACATCGACATCCTCAAGCGCCTCCCAGCTCCTCCTCTCCGGTAGACCACGTACAACCACCTCGCTCAATGGAACGACAAATTCCACCTTGAGCAATGCCACCTCTACCTCTACCACTACTCAACCCATTAACACCACGCCCTGCAACAATTACCCCGAATTCTGCTCTCGAAAATATGGCAACATAACGGAAGTGGCTGCCCACAACTCCCCATTTATTAAATCTGGCAACGCGGCCGCGAATCAAGACCTTCCGGTAATCACGCAGCTCAACGACGGCATCCGTCTCCTACAGGGACAAATGCACTTTATCAATTCAACACCTCATTTCTGTCACACCTCATGTGACGTCCTAGACGCTGGCCCGATAACAACCTACCTCTCCGCCGTTTCTGCCTGGGTAGCAGCCAACCCTTATGATGTAGTGACTATCATTCTTGAAAACGGCGACTACACGCCCGTCACATCCTATGTGCCATTCATCGAAAGCACGGGTTTGGTTCAATACGCCTACACGCCTCCTCTAATCCCCATGGGTATCAACGACTGGCCCACCCTCGCATCCATGATCTTGACAGGAAAGCGCGTGGTGATATTCATGGACTACAACGCAAACCAGACTCAAATACCGTGGATCCTCGACGAGTTCAGCCAGATGTGGGAAACGCCTTTCGATCCCACCGACCGCTCGTTCCCATGTACCGTCCAGCGACCCCCCAACCTAGCAGGGAACGACATCAAGAATCGCATGTACATGACAAATCATAATCTTAACTATGACATCTCCCTGCTCGGGAACAGCCTCCTGGTACCCAACATCCCTTTACTGAACGTTACAAATAACATCACCGGCTATGGGTCCCTTGGGTTGAATGCAGAGCAGTGCAACGACACTTGGGGTTACCCGCCGAAATTCCTCAATGTGGATTATTATAATGTGGGTAATGGGAGTGTTTTTGAGGTCGCGGCGAAATACAATAATGTGACTTATACAAGAGCATGCTGTGGACTGCCTATTAGTGGCGTTATGAAAGTGACAAGACCGGGGCTTGGGTTCCTTGCCCTCTGGACGTTGGGGTTCACTTTCATGCTGGTCTTATGAACAGTGTGAATGAAGATTGCATTCAGAAACGAAAGGGCATATTATTTGAAGATCAGAGGCCATATAATGAGATATGATGGAGCAAGATGATATGAGAGACGATCATTTCGTATAGAGCTATGGATTGGGCTTGGAAAGATATATGGGATGCACACAGCTACAGCGGTGCATTGCGTGGCGTTAGAGATCTCGTTCATATCTTTAATTTAATTCTTTTTTGTATACAGCACATAGGGTATATAAGTAACTTATCAGAGCCAGGCCAAGTCAAATTTGCTCCTGCCTTCACTGCAACTTGACCATGTGTAGAATCCTTTCTTCATCAAGGATCCTAATGAATTCAGGCCTCACCAAAAACCAGCGTTATATTTGAGCTAAATACCGAATTTATTTCGCCTGATCATTCCTTTAGTCTCGATCTCAAACTGAATGACGGTAGCTACGTTCAGGGATGGATTAATCTCCTCCCGTCTACGAGATCCCGAGTACTCGGCCGGTTTCTCAAACTTCTATTTGAGGCAAAATAGTTATTGATACCCATGCATAATGCCGCAAATTGACTGTTGTGCACATCATCAACCTCGACTAGGTTTGGGAATGAGTTGGTCGAGAGAGCCGGCCACAGTTTAGAGAAAAGCATATGATGAGCTTTAGCTGCCAGTCCGATGATACTCTTGGTCGGGTTGACGATATTTACAGCGTCATACCATTGTTGGGTGATAGTCCATGTGCTACGTTCTATCATTCCTTGTGGAGACGTGCGGTCGTTTTGGAGCTTTCTAAGTTGGTCTGTTGTCAGCCGATCCGGGTTGTCCGTGTCAGAATAGGAACCCGAGTACTGTAATTGATTGGCCGTTACGAATCCTTGGATCAGTGGAGTCGCTGGCTTGTATCCAGAAGGCGGGAACTGTGATGGAGCAACGGGTTTTGGAACGAGAGTTGAACTATCATTGTCACCATCGGCTTTCAACCCTTTCATAAGAAAATTTCGCTTTTGGAGTGTTTTCCATGGATTAGGTGCATAGTTAGGGTAGATGATAAGAACTGCGGATTTTGATCCAGGCCAGATGAAAGATGAAAGGGGCACTGAGGAGAGGTCATTGGTAGTGGCTAATTCATTAGTCCTCCAAATATCATTGATACCTCCGAGTAATACATATAACTCCATCCACAGCTCTGGAGAAAAATCTTTCCAGCTCCTGGCACAGTCAGTTTCGTGAGACAATTCTAGAATAATAAGTTCTCCAGGATGCTCTGAGGTAAAGCGGTTGATGTCCCCAATGATATTACTGATGGTCCGCCCAAATCCTCCAAATCGAATGGCGTTGCCATTATCACCAGACAAATGGTTTGTATAAAATGTTCCCCTGCGATAGGCGGGACGAATATCGAACCACCTGGCACCATTTATGAGTTGGTTATAGACATGCCCCGTTTGGGTTTTGGTATTGGAGATAATTCCGCCGTACGAACGAGTGATCTCCGACATACCCGCATCGTGGGAGACAGGTATGGAAATTTCAGATATACTCTTCTTACCAATCATTGAGAAGGTTGCCTGCATCCATGCCACTGGAGGATTGGACGAGACATAGGGTTCGGTACCGTTTCCAGAGAGGACAAACGCCACGGCGCCATCATGTTCCCATCCCAAATTTATTAGGGAGTTTTCAGGATTATTGAGAGACGACAGTTTGTTATGGTATTGGACCTGGATTTGCTTTCCATCTTTCTGCCGCACTTGGAGGGTAAAGGAAGCAGGGAGGGGACTTTTGATAAGTTCGTATGTGGCCTCGGCAGCACAATCACCATTGTCCCCCCAATGATAATAGAACTCGACGTATTGCTCTATATTCTCCCCGGCGGGAATTACTGATGAAGGATTCCAGTCCAGCTGATATGAATGTTGATAAATCAGTTTCCAATCATAAGGACTTCCATTCAATAATTCAATATAGCCACTCGGCCCAGCAAAAACAGATTGGAATAGAGCGAGGTGGGTGAGGATAGTAACTAGCACCTTTCCAGAAACCATACCGTTATATGGTATTGAATAAATTCGGAACGAATAGAATTTCATGCAGCCATTAAAATGAATACAAACGCAAAATTCAAGGAGACTCTATCTAATAAAAGATATTGGAAAAAGAGAAAGGGACAAAGAAATTCTAAGAACAATGCCATTGTCAGATTCAAGTTGCAATTGTTTGGAGCCAAAGAACATGGTGAATAAACTAGATATCTATTTGGATCTGAGGATTGGTTTGATTGCAATTCAGACTGAGGAAACTTTAATTCTAGTTGCCAGACCAGAAAACTCTAACCTCAAGCACTCACGATAATGATATCATGTGGTGTTGAGGTTTGGACTGTTAAAGTCACGTGAAGTCAAAATGCGTGGATATATATATCTGCGAATAGGAATCGGACCGCAGAACTGCTCTCGTATGGTTTTCAGAGACTTTACCATGATTGCAACTTAGTTGTGATTATTTCTAGTCAACTGTTATATCTATCTACTGCTGGACTAGGATAAAAGCAAGGAATTAAACGGGGCTAACGCAGAAATACAATAGCAAGAAAGGCTCTCCCATAGTAACGAAGGTGTCTTGAGACATTTTAAGACTATGACAGAATTCCTCAGTCAAACTTTTTGGATTTCTTTAGTCTGGCATATTGGAAATTGCAATCACACGGTGCTCTTTGAATATACGTGAAAAGGGAGCAGGAAAGTTTGCATGCCTGGCTAGTCTGGAGAGTAACGTGAAAAAGAGTTCTGAAAGAAATTAATAGTTTCAAATCAATAGCTGTAGAAGATTCTCGACGCTGGAAATGATGGAGTAGCAATTATCCCTTCCCTGGAAGAGAATAGGGATGGGAAGCTTTAACCTTGCTGGAAACTCTGTTGGAAAGGGGACGATTTCGAGTTGTACACGAGTGCTTTGTCCATTGTTCTCGACTGCGAGTAATCAAAGCCCTGGGGCTACGGTATCAACGGATGTGGCTCTTTCTCCGTGGCCACGTTGCGCGAGGGGAGAGACATGCCACATTCCCGGAAATCTGGAAACGATTCAGCCAGAGCAGACCCGTCGTAAAGCTTAGAGGAATCGTGTGGGAATTACTAGGAACCAGGGTGTATATATCTTATTAACTGAATATGATTTGTCCTCCGGGACATGACATGCTTATCTGGCTCAACGGTGTGATCCTAATAATATTTGTTCCGAATTTCTAGCTTCGTTCGTCACCCCAACTTCAAGGCTAGACACACAATGTAAAGACAGCTATGCCTGATCGGCTTATTGGTCCTGGCTTATAACTTTGACTCTTCACACTAGAAGCTAAAGAAAGCTGGGATAGGATCTAGCTTGCATACTAATAAACCCTAAAGAAACTGCCATGTGGAAATTCAAATAACTGGGCCATTTCTTGAGTCGGATACATCTTTTCGAGGAACGAGTCAGCCCTCGCCACGAGGTCTGCTTGCCACTTTCTTCTCAATATCCAGTTCTGTGGTCTCTAGTAAACGGGATCACAATCGGAAAGTTAGAGGAAAGGTGGGCAACTAGAACTCTGCCGCAAATCGAGGAAACTTTTCGAATCTCATGGAATTGCGCAAGTGGTCGGCTCCAATAATTAGTCCGAACACACTACGAGAATTCGTGACGGTAGACTGAACTTAAATATATATGCCGGTGGTACCACTTCTTCCTGATCTCCGAATTGGAGAAGGTTCTTGCGCTATTCTCCCGTTCATTTACTCCGGCCTCGGGGACCGAGTTCTTCAGTAGGTAATAGGTATATCAATATTTTCCAGATTTTTTAGGTCTTAGTTTGTGGGGTGAGTTCATAAGAGACGATTTGGCACCAGGGAAAATCTCCTTTTCAAATATCTTGTCCTAGAATTCTCAATCAAAAACCCCGATATATTGGGCTGAAGGCAGAAGTTGTGGTGGTGGTGGAGGCTTGCGGGGATATTCTTGGAGAGTTTTGATCATTTTTCCTCGCTTGACAAGATAACTATTAACGGAAGTTAAAATACATCCTGGGCTTAGTCGTTGGACTCTTCTGGAAAGTAGTTACTATATGGCGTTAGGATACCCCTCTTCCTGGGTCTTCCACCCCGCCAAGGGCGTTAATATTTGAGACCGGATGATATATTGAGGTTTCAAAACGGGCGAGAGAGTTCCTGAGGCCAAGGAAAGGGCCGAGTGGTACATCTTAAGGGCTTATACGGAGTATTGGATCCAGTTCGTACTGGCGGATTTCAGCCTGTGTCTGACACCGAGTTCTTAGTTTCAGGGGCAATCATGATCATACTCTCGCTAAAGGTGACTCGACTCAGGCTTGGTGTGGCCAGAAAAACTGGCACACCAAATACGCGAGCACACCCCAAAATACTGTACTATCTACATCAAAATATGGAATTTATAGTTATTAGTGTCTATACCCTCTTTAATCCGACTTTTTCCCAATATAGCGGATGTATAAGTGCATTGAACTGCATATAGAAATGGGTGTATTTAGGTGTAGGCAGCATTTTGGGGTGTGCTCGTGTATTTGGTGTGCCACTTTTTCTGTCCACACCGAGTCAGGTTAGGAGCACGACGGACGAGACTTAGTCTGCTCCTTAACCTATGACACGCTCGTCAATAATGTGATGATGGAATGTGCATAACCCAATCTGATGCACACCTATTATTTTACTACTGTATGCTACTGAATAATTAGGGCCTCGATCGGCACTGGCGCCGCGTAGACAAACGCCGTGGGAAATCACTATTGACCGTTTGGGCTCAAGAGAAGGTTCCGCTTCGTAAGGTTCTCGCGATGCCACCTGGTTCTCTACCGCTCACAAGGGGCGAGATACCAAGGTAGCAATAATTAAGGTTACTATATCTGGAGCCAGAGACGCAAACAAGCCCAGCTTAACTCCTTAGTCATACAGCTCAGGTTATGTTTCAGACAGTAATAGTTCCAGTTCAGTTATCATGTACCTCTCACGCGACCTCTGGCCGCTCTCCGAGCACTTACAGTAGGAAGTTCTAGCACGCTCCCGTCAACGTGGGCTTGTCACCAATACAGTGCCACTAGTATTATTAGTCTCCGTAGTATTACTACTGCACCTACGGTCTAACTTCGAAACACGCTCCGTTCTTTCGGCGCTGGTATGCTATTCTGGGCCCGATGGTCCGGAACCAACGCCTTGGGAGAAGGAGGTTACCGATAGCTGTTGCAGTAAGTTCCACGAAAGCTTGAACAAGAGAAAAATTAGATTAGACTTTTGCCTTCACCGCATTATCCGCTCGTTTATTGCTTAGATATTGTAGCTTCCGGAGCCTGCTCCTCCTTGGCGTTGTACTGCGCAAAGGGAAAAAATAAATAAGAGACATCGTACCCCCCCCTCTAGAGCAAGCTGCATCTTGTTGCATTACATAAGACAAAGCGGACTAATCGAGCTATATCGTTGCTTTACCACAGTACCCAGCCACTTCTACTCCAGCACGAGTTCAATTCAACTCGACTTCACTCGACTTCACTCGACTTCAATCCCTTCACACTTGTTCCTCTTCGTCAGAGCCCGGCGCCATCTATACTCTCTACCGTGCTATACTGTACTGTACCTCTCGGTATTTCTTTGGCTATTTACATACAGCACGGTACTCTACATACCTGCACCACCTTCTCTCAAACACCTTACTACCCCGCCATGTTTTTAAACCGCTACCAAGACCTTCCCGTTTTGTCCCCTCATCAATTTACCGACATCAATTCTTCCATCATTATCCCCAACCCTGCTTTCTTATCGTCGTTGAATATGGGAGGTGGGAATGCCGCGAATTCTACAAGACCTCGCTCGTCCCCGGTGCCCAACATCGTTGCACATGCGCTCGAAATTGCCAGAGACAGCGAAGAAGGTGCTCAAATCCCAACTGTGGTCGATACTCTCGAAAATGCTATAACCCACATCTGGGCAAAAATCGAGGCGCATCCGACTACCTATGTTATGACACGGGACGAATTCGCCGTCTTCAATTATTTCCAAGACCGTTTTACGGGCCAAGACGTGGCCGCTTCCGCTCGAAAACGATATTGGGATCATCTGGAGATTATCCATACTCGCTAATTGATCTCGCCGACAAAAGGTGCAGGTCCAAAATCACTCGCCCACGAGATCGGAAGCTGTTTCTTTCTTTTGGGCAGTAGAGGAACACTCGCTTTTCTACAGATCTGCACAATGGCGTCAATGAAGACGGATGTTCAAGACCACGAGGCTCAATCGTTTCATCTTAAAGATACCGAGCACAGCACAATCAACGTTGTCGATTTGAGTTCCGAAAACGACGTATTTGACGTATTGCATCAAATGGAGAGCCGCCCTTCGCCCTCTCGTAGATATCTATCTTTGATACGAGGACTCGGCATCTCCTCAATCGTGCTTTTAGGATCTGGCATACTTCTCTTCTGGTTCGTCAACGGGTGCTTTTCGACCCCCAAACGGCATCATGAAAGTTTCCCGGTATCCGACCCTGTTAAGAATGAGGTTGCAGCTCGTGATGTAGCCTCGTCTGTTCTCGAAGTGTTTGCAGTATACCCACCTGTTCTCACTCCAGCGGGAGTAACCGATCAAACCATTTCGGGCAACGGATCAGAAAACACGACAACCATCGCTCAAGCCCCTTCTGGTAACAATTGTGAAGTTCTTTTGATGCAGCATACGTTTGCATATAGTTATGGGATACCTTTTGTTGGTAGGTTCCATGCACTTTTGTCGCCGATACTATTTACTAATTTTTGTAGGAAATTTTACTCCGCCTAAGTGTAACTTCAATCGCGTCACAATGAACTTTACAGTTACTTCCCAAGGACGTCAGTTTGACAGACTTGCGTTGATGTATTTCAATGACACCGAGGTTTGGCGAACCTCTACTGCCGAGCCCACTGTCAATGGCATCAGATGGGAGTATATCAAAGATATGACCGAATACATGTATTTCTGGAACTCACCTGTCACAATTATTTTTGATCTTGGAAATCTCATCGACAGTACCTATACCGGCCCTTTCAACACGACACTTACCGCAACCTTTTTTACCAGTCAAGATACTGTTGAGCCTGCTTCTCTTATTATCCCAATATCTGCAAGAAAGGGGGCCGAAAATGCAGCAAGTCTGTTCACGCTACCTGGAGACAATGCTACCAACACGATCAGCTTTCCACAGAATGTCAATCGTGCCGTCTTTTCAGTCTCTGCTTGCGGACAGGCAACTGAAGAGTTTTGGTGGGGCAACGTTCTGCAATCAGACATAGACGCCTTTCTTCCATACGATGGTGAGCTGTACGGTTATTCTCCGTTCCGCGAAGTTCAGGTTCTGATCGATGGGCAACTTGCCGGCGTTCAATGGCCGTTTCCTGTCATTTTCACAGGGGGAGTAGTACCGGGCCTTTGGAGACCTATTGTTGGAATCGATGCATTTGACCTTCGAGAACATGAAATTGACATAACGCCTTGGCTTCCCGTTCTATGCAACGGAGCAGAGCACTCGTTCGAGATCAGAGTGGTAGGGATTGTTGACGACGGGAAAGGTAGCGGCACCCTAACACAAACCGTGGGCAGCAGTTGGTATGTAACGGGTAAGATATTTGTCTGGCTCGACTCAGATCCAAAATCCATAACGACTGGACGAGCACCCACAGTCCTACTTCCAGAACCCATTATCACCATTTCACACTCATCTACTCAAAACGCCACTGGAGCAAATGAAACTCTAGCTTACACTACAGATGTGAAGCGTGACCTTTATATCTCCTCTTCCATCACAACCCAAACAGGCACCCGCCTTGTGACCTGGTCACAATCTATAGTCACCACCAATTACGGCCTCTATACCGCCTTCGGCGCCGTTCAGATAAATAACCAATCCACCCTGGGCACAGACCAATCGACCGGAGGAACCTCCTATAAAACCTCTTACTCCTATCCTTTATACGCCAACACAAGCTACATCGTCCAGCCTAGTGGCAATTATACTCTGGACGCAGCCATTTCCCGGGGCTTATATCTTGACATCGAAGGCACACCTGTCTTCCCCACCGGCATCCAGCCGTTTGCTTCGCTTCCTCGCGCGGCGTCCCTCGTTTCCGGATTCTCGGGCACGAGGCTAGCTACGACCCAGAACGGAAGTGCGCACTATTTCGCGGACCCAAAGATTGGGGTTAGTACCGGGTTCGGGAGCACGAGTCAGGAGTTCAGTTTTAGCGGCATTAACGCGAATGACGGGGCCACGGATACAGAGTTGTATTATAGAAACGTGGAAGCGGTCAACTCGACAATAGTTCATGATAAAGAGTCCTTGGTGGGCATAGAGATTGGCAATTATGGATACCCCGTCGATTCAGTGCCAGATGGCGTAGCGGTCATAGGCGTAATCAGTCCAAAGGAAGCGATCGGGAGAGGTCCTGGGATGGCAAAGCAGCAGCTTGCTCAGGGGAGTGGGAGTTGATTAACTGTTGCGAACGGTGGCCATTTAATTAGACATATCGAGCGATAGGGCGCTCGTAACCATATTGTCTCGAGTCTGGAGACACCAGACGCTTTGATGAACCCTCTAGACAGATCTGGCGCGTATGATCAGTTTTTAGTGAGCCATATCAGCAATAGATGTAGAGAAAATCCTTGGCATATACTTAATGATAGTTTATGAAATATTTAATGAAATTTCAACACTACAAATGTCACTCTTTTGAAGAACGAGGAGGTTGTGAGATATAAAGGAAAAAAAGTGATTGGCGTGTTGGTTCCTGAACATGACACTTTTTCAAAGGCCTAATTTTTTGACCACAGCAACTAAATGGAGTTCTCCCCACCCAAATGCTATAGTGTGCATATGGTGGTTCAAATTATTCACTGTAGAACGGTATCAACACTCAGGTGGCAGAGGATAACAGATCCAAATTATTTGGTGAACAATGATCTCATTTCATGATCACTGTGAAAATGCAAGACCCATATCTGAGGAGCCAGGCACCCCGCAAATGTAACACCATTCCCATGTATCCCAGTCTCGAGCCACTCCTTTACGATCTAGGCTTCTCCTTTTTCTCCTTCCATAGCGCAGACAGACCAACACCAGAGACCTTGACGACCTTGAATCGCACACCCGGAATATCACCCTTCGCCTTACCCTTACGACCGAAACCAGCTAGTAGAACTTCGTCGTTTTCGTCTACGAAATTGAGACAACCATCATTGGGTACTGTACTAATCATCAGCGACTCATTCTCGTCCATATTGATCCTCGATCCATCGCTCTATATTCGACACGCTATCCTCAAATTCCCATCACGTATTATAGGACCGGCACGTACCGAATGCAGTAACCTTCTTTCCGTTCTTGATCAACTGGACTCTCACACACTTCCGAATAGCAGAGTTCGGCTGCTTTGCCTCGACACCAACTTTCTCGAGAACGATACCCTTGGCGTGGGAAGAGCCACCGAATGGAGAAGACTTGAATGCAGTTCCCAGCGCACGCTTCTTGTATGAGAGATCGGCCCAGCGTTGCTCGCGGCGGTGGTTTTGCAGCTTACGGGCGGCGTTGAGTCCACGGGGCTTTCCTTTACCCATGATTGCTGTAGAAAAAAGATTATGTTAGATTGATGGTCAAAATTGAAGTTGAAATTGGAGAAGGGGGGATGGTGGCTGCATACCGGTTTATGCGATTATGGGTGATTGGGGAATTGGAAGTATCGTAGTCGTCGTGAAAGTGAAATCTGCTCGATTTTCAAAAATGGTGCCCTGGTGTGCGCCAACGAGCATTAAGCGAGCCACTGTAAACCCATCACGTGACAAATCTTCGTCCTGCGTCGGCATTTATTTTCACCGACCTGAGCAGGCTTGAGCTTGATGTTTACATGTACAGTAACTGCATTTCGAGGGTACACTGTCAACCAAATTTTCTACGGAGCTCCAATATGTAGAACAATGTCTCAATCACCCAAAACAAAAGCTAAACAGCTCCGCGAACCGCCTCCCTCTCTTTTCCTTGGCCCCCGCTCCCAGAATGCCTCTCACGTTTCTCTATCAGGTGCCCCCGCCGTCCCTCCTCCAAATCCCCCCTCTTCTCTCAACCCTTCTCGGGCGCCTTTGATCCGCCAACGCTCACAGCGCATGCCTGCCACTGGGCCTGGACCAGCAAGCGTTACCGGAGATACCCCAATCCCCCCGGCAATTCCTCGACCCTCATTACCTCGACAGACGCAGGATTCAGAAAACAAGAGACAGGCTGATAGGACGGATGCGCTATGGGCTGAGATGCAGAGTACGCTGGAGGAGGTGGAGTTGAGTACTGTGAATGGGACTCATGTATTTGGGTCAGAGCATAGTAAGGCATTGGAGGAGCTGAGAACGGCACAGATCGAGTTGGCACAGGCGTGGGCGAAGAGCGAGTCTGATGACGCGGTGGAGACTGCGGATAGAGAGAGTAAAGGGCTGGGTGGTGTAGGGAAGTCGGCGCTGGGGAGCGATGGGAAGAGCGTGTTGGACACGACAATGGCGGGGAGCACCGTGCCAAGTGGTGGTGGGAGTGTGAGACCAGGGAGTAGCGGGAATCCGGTTGTTGGTGCAGGTAACAGAGGAGAGAATTTGGAAGAGGAGACGGAGGCGGATATTGTGTTGGCAAGGAGAAGAAGAGAGGCGAATGATAGGTACTTTCAACGCGTGAATGAGGGAGTGTTGGATGTGGTTGCGAAGTTGGAAGAGGTTGCCAATGCTATGAGGGCCGTAGAGCAAGAGAGTAGAGATATCTGGGGAGAGAACGAAAGTGCGAGGACCAGTGTTCACGAATAATAGCGTTTGAGTTATCTGCATAGCGATGGCGCCGGTGGTATCGAACAAGTTTGGGAATTTATAATATATGGTATTAAGGAAGCCTCAAAGCTCTAGTTTATAACTGCAGAGCATGGCGGCGAAATGAAAATGTCCTCATTGCTTAATTCTAGAGCTTGGCGTCCTTAAACTCCGGTGTGTTTAGGACACCACCCTCATAGAGCTCACAACCAAGTGCCAGTCCATCATCTATTGTTTTATGCCGAGTCCAGAATCCCCTCCCTAGCCAACGCTTTCTGGAGAGGATCCTTCAGAACTTTCGGTTGTCATCAGTCCTTTGGTATCTTTCCATGCCCTAAACGCCAGCTCAAAAATCCCCATCCATTATGCGCCAATAAAGAGTCGGACCTATACTCATCAGCTACTTAAATTAATCAACCGTTAGAAGAGGCCTACTGCAAAGATAATACAACAAATACTGATATACGGGCTCAAGCGCTCTCCTATCCTTGCGCATTTCCAAAATGGTCCCCACATCGCACTGTTCGTATATTAGTAACTATTTCTAGCATCTTCAACCTGCAGATAGCACGCACGAGTCCTTCTTCCTATCCATTAAAGCCGGAAACAGTTGGTGGCAGTAGGCGCTGGTGCAGATGAGGAGGAGAAGCACCAGGAGGGCTGATTGAAAATTGAAGAGTGCAGACTGTAATGAGTATTAGCTTAAACACTGGGGGAATAGAAAAGAAAATAAGGGCAATCGGATTATTTTCTTACCATGATTGATTTCGGTTGTCTTGACTTTGATCCGGTCTTAAGAGGACAGAGTAAATTAAATTGATATGGACAGCTACTGTAGATCTGGCTAACACAGAATTGGTGGCTAGACTGATATTCTGCCGCCCGGATAAAAGAAAATCCGGCGCCATTAACATCCATCCTGGCGGTTCAAAACTGAAGCATATCGGTCTTCCTCTTCAAGCAAATTATCCAACTCAGTCGAATACCGTGGCTTGCACTATATCCAACTTGCCCTATCGAACGCGACATTAGCTTTGAAGTTCCCAGAATTACCACATAATCCACAATGGAGCCAAGGGCACGTGTGGGGAAGAACCGCGGGCAACAAAACTTCTCTGACCAGGAGCGTAAGTATTCACTATGATATCTATATCTTCTCCAAGCTCAGTATTTGTAGTCCAACACTTTCTATTTGCGCATGGCGATGGCCCGCAGTCCTTAGACTCCACCAAGCGCGTACTCGATGAACTCCTCACCGACTTTATTACAGAACTTTGCTTCGAGGCTCATCGCTCAGCCAATCTCGCAGGCCGTCAAAAAATCAAGCTCGACGATATTAAGTTCGCATGCCGGAAAAACCCCATGTATTTAGGCAAGATTGAGGAAACTTTCGATAAGAAGAGAGAAATCGACGAAGCTAGAAAGCTACTTGACCAGAACGATGATAAAATCACAAAGTCAAACGTGAAGGCGATGGAAGATGAACCGGCTCTTGGCCTAGCAGATGATGATGCAGATATTGATATGTATACAAGCGGTGGCAAAAGTATTGGGAAAGGGAGTGGGAGGTGAGGTTCTGCCTTGATCAACTTGCTCATATCCGCAACCTCTGCCCTACAAAAACACTGGACACGAATTGGTGTTTTGTTGGCTGCAATAGATCTTACACTCTCCCCATTAGAGATCCCACGGTACATCAAGATATCATCTGTGCATATTTTTAAATACCGTGGGCACGATTTGCTATCTAATGGCTTCATACGATGGGATACCAAAATATGATGCCAAAGCCTAGCGTCTCTGGCTCTTAATGATTCTAGTCTGGAGATAAGTACAGCAAAAGGGGTGGATTTTTTATCACCTTGACAAGTTCATGGCTGTAGTTCACTTGCACTCCGCAGCTCCTATGGCGGAACAGTGAACTTGTTACATGGTTTGATATCATAATGGTTTTTAGCTCTTCGACTGGAACGGGTTATAAACGGAGCCTGGATTTTCCGTCCTAAAATGCTCACGGCCCGCATTTCATGGCGTATTAGAAGTAGAAGCAAATCGATGGCGTTACAAAAGGAGATATAGATACCCGGTCAATGCAACTGTTCTTTTTGCAACTAGAAAGAATGATTTGTGATCTGCCCCTGAAATAAGGTACAATACCCAACTATTTCGCTGCTTTTGATGTGGAGTAGACTAGAAGATCGATAGAAATTACGGGGGGACAGTATGACAGGAAATTTCCTATGAAAGATTTATTGTTTTGATCTCATTTTCTTCTTATAGCATAGGATTCTATCAAAACATAGTGTTCCTCATGAATAACGAAGCTAGTGGAGCAGAAGGATGGCGCTACGGAAATCTGTGGCTCTGTATTTCCGGTAGTGAGGGGTCATGTGAAGTCACTGGTAGTAAGTTACATGTATTAATCCAAAACCTATGCTGTTAACGCGCAGAAAAACAGAGGGAATTCTACAAAAGGTACGCCGTCTATCATTCTGTGTTGTCAAGTGTCTGCAATAACACCCAAGAGCGACAACGGAGCAAAATCGGGCTGCCATCTCACAGAGGTCACAGAGGTCACCAATCGCCTGGATTCCACGTCAACTTATCTGCATTATCGATGATCGTTCACCAGGTTTGCTAGGGAACATTATTTAACCGAGAAAACTCCTCTCGTCAAGTCAAATTTTCAATAAAACTATCCATGAAGTATTTACCTATTGGCTTACAGCCCAATCAAGCCAGTGGGTCTCCCCGCCTTTCACCTTCATACCTCTTTGACCAGTTCAAAGATTGCAAACGATTGGCGGCACGGACGAGATGGCCGGGTTGCCTGTACCATTAAGATGGCGTCGACTAACAGATTTATTGGCAATGCAGAGTGGCCAATGAGGATGCCCCACATTACGGGCAAAATGACTTAGTACAGTAAATTTGACCATGCGCCGCTCGCCATCCGAAGGGCCCTACTGTATCATCCCACCTTTTAAGTCTAGGTCCTCCTTCCCCGTTCCCCGTCCCCAACCTCTACCTCTTGCTCTCTTGTTCCTGCGTGCAGTATTTCTCTAAGTAGGTAAGGGGAGTTTATTGTAGACTTTGTATCCGCATATCTTTTGTTTTAGACAGTTTCTTATGAGCCGAAATATATTGTATCAACTGCAATGAATCCCAGTGAGAATGTCACAGAACAGTCAACCCCCCCAGAATTCGCAACCCAAGTCCCATCACGATGAAGGCCTATTCGAATCTCTCCCAAATATCCCCTCCAATTTCGACCTCGCTCTTAATGGAGGCTTAAACCGCTTCCTGTCTCCGAATATAGCGCCTGCCAAGAGTGGAGATGGCTTACTCGATCCAGAATCGTTCAGAAGATTAAGTATTTCTACAATATCTTCTATGGGGAGGCCCAGAAGTATATCGCCATATCCGCAGTCCATTATTGTACAGCCGAGGACTTGGAAAGAAAGTTTCAAGGACTTTTGGGCTGATAATGAAGGGTTGTTCTTGGTGACTTTCTCACAGCTGTTTGGAGCGTTGATGAATGTTACGACAAGACTGTTGGAGCATGAGGGAGGTGGAATGCATCCGTTTCAAATCCTGTTTGCTAGGCAGGGCCTCACAACGTTATTTTGTAGTATTTGGATGTGGCGGCAGAAAATTCCTGATTTTCCATTTGGGCCTAAGGGTATGAGGAGGCTCTTAGTAGCCAGGTCAGTGACAGGATTCGTGGGGATATTTGGATTGTATTGTAAGTTTTATCCGACATTGATTCCTATTCTTTCTTAGAATTTCAACTAACTTTCAAGACTCACTTCAATATCTCCCCGTTGCCGATGCTGTCGTGCTCACGTTCCTCGGTCCGTCCGTGGCAAGCTACGGCTGCTACCTTTTCCTTCGTGAACCATTCCCTCGTTCAGCACAATACGCTTCACTCGTATCTCTCATTGGCGTCGTCATGATTGCTCGACCTACCTCATTCTTCTCGTCCCAATCGCCCGTCCCCATTCCTCTTCTCACAAACTCCACAATACCGAACATCATCGATCGCGATGAAACCTCAATTTCGGAATCAATGTCCAGCGCTACTTCATCTCAACGGCTCTCTGCCGTCGGAATGGCCATGGTCGGTGTCTTTGGTGGCGCCGGGGCTTTAACTGCCATGCGCTGGATCGGCCAGAGAGCTCATCCCTTGGTGTCCGTGAACTACTTCTCCTTTTTCTGCACCCTGATATCAATATTCGCCCTGACTCTTAGCGAGCCCCTCCACATCTCATCTTCTCTCCATTTCGCGCTCCCTGCCAACTTGCGTCAGTGGGCCATGCTTATCTTCCTTGGTATATGCGGGTTCATTATGCAGTATTTACTTACACGCGGTCTGGCAGCGGGAGGAAGAGGGAATTCTCTCCGGGCTACGAACATGATATACACGAATATGCTTTATGCACTGGCGTTGGACAAATTGATTTTCGGACAGAGTCCTGGATGGTGGAGTTTGAGTGGAAGTGGTTTGATACTTGGAAGTGCGATTTTCGTGGCTGTACAGAAACAGAAGGTTAGAAAAAGGGGTAGCGAAGATGAGGAGATGAGAGGTTCTGGAGAGAATGAAGAGGAAATGGCCATGTTAGGCGGGATCGACGATGGTGAGACCGAGAGCGATGAGGAAGAGACTGCATTAGATGATGATAATACAAGGGGGAGAGTGGGCTACAATGTGGGGTTGAGCGATTTCCCACGGCCAGCCTAACAAAGAGGGTTGAGCCGCAGCCTTGTGCCAAAATAATTGTATGAGGCATTTGGCCAGTGTTCGGGCGAAGATCTAGAAGCTGCTTTGGAAAACTAGCATTGTGACGTGATAAAAAAATAGCTCAACACATTTAGAGATAGCTCTTAGAAGATAGTGGATAGCTAAATAAATTTTTTCAACGCCCCCTCTAACCCCAAAAATCCCAACCTTTCGACTTCTCGCCCGGCTGATCCTTCTCGCTAGAGAAAAATAAATAAAAAATGGGAGAAATCGCTCCTTGTGCTCTGATCTTCCCACCTCAATAGCCACCCTTGCAGTAAGAAAATAAAACTCTTTTTCGAGGTTATATAACTCATATGAAGAGGGTTGAGAGTATTAATGGACATCACCGAGGCTTGCTTTGCCTCGATAGCCGATGAGAGATTTAATCTATGAGGCTTAAAGTAGGAAATAGATGCAGTACAATTTGGCTAGCGTGATATCAAGGCTTTTGCTCCAGATCCTAATCTCGATGGAAGACAAAATACGTTATTGACACATAAAAATTGTTGTCATGTTTCAGAAGTATTGGTATGTAAAATCCAAGGCAACTAGGATGGGTTATCATCAATTTCAGTAAAAAGATTGGCCGCGGTACAATGTTGCTATCAAATGCAAACTCGCCTCAGTGGCATAAAAATTAAAGCGGTTCTGTAGAAGTCTGCCCACCATATCTCCTAGACCATACATGTAAATTATGCAAAGGTCAGGGGTCTCCTTCATCTAAAGGCGCTGCGTTGTTTTGGAAGCCAGAAACCTTGGAATTGAATGCATGCCTCCTTGAGGCTTGGGATTCTATGACCGTGTCTTTTTAGGAAAGATTACCGTTTGAGACATCAAGTCCTATGATATTTGAATAGCCATTTCATCTGTGCAATGAGAGGGTTTCCCTTGTCAAAATGACACGTTTATCAAGATAGCAAATCCGAATAACTGCACGCCTAAAAATAGATAAGATATTGGGCTCTTATCATCTGTCACATACGGTAATACAACATAGAGTCTTTCTGAATGTTGAAGACATGGCGATTGATCTACCTTGCTGATTGAACAAGGATGCCCAACAAAAAACTAAGTAATAAAGCAGATATAAAATAAGGCAGAACTGTAGTTTGATTTGATACGAGATAAGAGCATCCAAGAAGCATGTGTCACAAGCGTTGGCAGATCCCAAGAGAAACTATGCTCTTAAGGTTGTTGGGCAACAATGAAGATCTATAGAGACATCA
Source organism: Haplographium delicatum (assembly GCA_037952705.1). Lineage (NCBI taxonomy): Eukaryota > Fungi > Ascomycota > Leotiomycetes > Helotiales > Hyaloscyphaceae > Haplographium > Haplographium delicatum. The sequence goes on from JAPZPC010000271.1 coordinate 21,944, forward strand.
TCTTGAGGCTGATATGTTCCCATGATCGGCGGACTGATTGGGTTATATTGCTCGACAGTAGATGCAACTAACGTTGTCCTACCTGAATAGGGAGTACCCCTATGGCGGACCAACCCGAAAATAGGTTAGTCGCACGTGACTCAATGACGGGCGGCACTAAATTGCCACACCAAATCTCGTCCGCCTCGTTCGCCTCGTTTTTGCGACACACCTCGTCAAAACAATTATTGTTACATTCGCCGCTCCTCCAGCAATCAATGGTTTCAGTGCTCCAAAATTGACAATTTGTGGGAGCGTCAAATGAAAGCCAATAAGCCACGTCCCATTACTTTGTACTTGACACGCTATTGCGACCTTATTGACCGCCGAGTGGCCGACACTGGGCCACTACAATAAATGCTGTACGGTTATGGGATCAAACAAAATCTTGTTTGTGATCTTGAGGCTCATGCAAGGAGAGAGGAGATCAAGAGACATCGGTCGAGCGCCTGAATGTCACAGACCGCTCGAGGATTGCTAATTGTCACCCGTCCGTGATGCGACGGGTTTGTTTGATAAGCTGCCGTGAGACGGGAATTCCGATAAATTACTATTCTTGTGATGTTCGTTAATTGGATTACGGCTTCGGGATGGAAAACCGTTCGTCGAGCCGCGAAGGTCAAATAAGGCCTTTCATGATCGCTGGATTGCTGTAAAATCGAGGTTTCTCATCGCGTCGCAAGATGCTTCTCCCACGACTCAGGAACGCAGCATAGCCTTTTAGACCTGAACCTAGAGCAAAGCCGCTCCGGAATTGTCCTTACGGATACAGGCTTAATTTTCGGAGAGGTGGCATTAGAATATGGAATGGACGCCCGGCCAGACGGTGTTCGCAGACGTGTCGAGTCTGGTAAGCCCGCATTCTAAGGCTGCTTGCAGAGCAAGACCTGTGCTTCCGGATGTGCATTCTGCAGTCCACGAGAGCTGACTCCTTTGTGAGAGGCGAAGCACGACCGCGCTGATCTAAATTCAAGGCGGGAGGGTGTCTGGCTAGAAGTTGAGCAGAAGACGGTTGGGAGCTGGGAACAGCTGGACAATATATACGAATTCAGCAGACAAGGGATTGAGAATGCCTGTTACAGTATTGTTGAGAAGGTTCCGGTGTTCAGGCGGGCCACCTGGTGTTCGTGTGCTACCGCTGCGGGTGATAGAGGCAATCCATAAACAGCAGATCCACAAACACGATCAAGCCGATCAGGGGTGCCGCAATCGCTTCCTTATTCTTTCGGTAGCGAAAGACGAGGCTTGCCTTCTGGCGCTCTTCTGGCCTTCTGGCTTCTGGCTTTTCTATTTGCTAGGATTAGTCCGGACGACCCTGGCCAGCTGGTGGGCACCACAGGCACAGGTATGCGGGACCATCCTCAAGTCTTCAGGGATGGGGAAGGTCTCATCATGCTCCTCCACGGAGGAAGAACCGGGAGAACCTAGTTCAACCGCCAGGCCTTCCGTATGTCCACAACCGTGGCCATTGAACTTGACTGCTGAGCTCAATTGTGTGGCTGGCATCTCCGAGGTGTTCCCGGTTTTCAGAGGCATAAATATTAATGCATTATAAAGAGCATGTAGGTAGTTACGAGGTGGCTGCGGCATGTGCATGTGCATGTGCATGCCGCCCTCTCATCCTATCCTACAATCAATCTGCTTTTTAATCCAAAAAAAAAAAAAAAAAAAAACCCCCCTTGGAGGGAGGGAAGGCGAGCGGAATCGCCCCGAGTAATGGAGGCAAAAATATGACGAAAGGTTTTGGTTCCAGCAGCAGAAAGAAGGAACTGTGATTTGCGTACTGTACTAGCCCGGGCCATTCGCACACACCCACCGTACGCCTCAGTGCCACAGTCCCACTCTGCCACAGCAGTGCCTCTTCGTCGAGGAAGAAGGCGACTTATTTAGTCTAGACCATGTTCCCGGGACCCTGGGGATGGATCATCATCTTAACAACGTCAGAATCATTTGCAATATAACGCCTTGAAAGTTTGTTTTAGCACCTCCTTGCCCCCTCCCTTACCCCCTTTCGGCGCGCGGCGACTGGCCTGCTTCTGCGTGAAATCATCTCCCGAAAACCTTAGCGAGTCATTGCGACCTGTATTAATCCAGCATGTAACTTATTTGTCGCACTTGCGAATAAATATTGGAGACCACGTCGCATTTGGGTGGTGTACGAGGTACTTGTCACTACTAATACACTATCATCAACACCAGGTGTATTGGATTGCGGTCAGGGCGCCCCTCCCCCGTGGCCCCTTCCCTTTCTGTCTCACGCTCTCGGCACGAAGGACGCTTGCCCTCGCTGTACTGTATGATTTGATTATTGTACCGTACCGGACTACATTCCTGACCTCCTGGGGAATATTTCCCACTCTCTCCCTCTCAACTTGCAACTTGCAACTTCTAACACCTTATACCTGACCTACATTACAACCTTTAATTGTCTTCTCTCATCTGTACGCTTCCTTGCTTCACCCCCCCCCCCCTCTTGGGGCCATTCTTTTTCTTTTCTCTTTTCGACTTGCACCTCCACTCCAGCTCCAACTGCAGTTTCGTGGGCGACGACTTCGTCCCTTTCAGTCCTTTCTGTACTCTCAATTGGTTGTAGAACATAGACAAAAGTCGGGCTTAGAGTCAAGGACTATCGCGAGATCCACACAGGTATGTTGCATGCGCCCGCCGTGCAGAATCACAAACCTATATGTTACTTTCCAAAGTGGCGACTACCCGTGGCTTCTCGAGACATCCTGTCGTTGCTCGAAAGATAGAGTAGTACAATCTGTTGCTACCCGACTCAGAACCCACGAGGTCTATCGAACTTGCACAGACCCAATCCCTTGTTTGTTGGAAAGATGTATACTAACTAAATAGCGAGCAGATACCCTCAGTTTTTTGAACCAACTATCGAGAACGCCTGGCCTCCATTTTTAGATTTGGTGCCGATACACACCCTTAAACAAGGGATTGAATTTTCTGGGACAAAAGTCGGTCCACAGCTGGGCTGGGAAGAATAGTAATAATGGATTCAGACGCAAGCAAGAGAGAGCGGGGAAATAGTATAGCTGCGGCCAACGGGCATCCCACCCCACCTACAAATAGTGATGGCTCAAGGAATCAGGTTGTGGAAAGCAGATCTCAAAGTATGGATATGAATCTTGAGCCTCAAGGATATGGCATGGAAACGCAAAAGCCCAAAGTTGTAGGCAATCCGTCGCCGAGACACCAACACGAATATCCTTCGAATTCGGTCGAAAAGTCTTCTAAATCAAGCTCTCGAGGTCCTGCATCCATCGTAGAGCCTCCTGTGACGAAAGGAACACTGAGCGAACTTGATGTCAACAAAATTGTTAATAACCCGAAGTTAAGGCACGATATTAATTTCGATCCTGACCTGCACTTCAGGCCAAATCTTGACGGAGAAAAGGGGCGGAAAAAGACTCAGAGAGCAAATGAATTCTGGGAACTGATGCGAACCCAACTCAACGACTACCTTATGCACCGTGAACAATTCGAAAGAGAGATAGGGGACTCGGAATGGTGTTTACCTGCAACTTTGAAGGCAATCCGAGGTATCCTGGAAACTCTTGTTCCACAACGTGATCGAGCATCTGTTGAAGAGACTTTCAACGTCGAATTATTGATGCAACAATTCAGGAAAGGGGTCGCTGATTTGGTGAAATTGTCATTATGGTTATCTCAACTTCTCAAATGTCACTGTGCTCCTATGAGAGACAACTGGGTGGATGAGATGGTTACTCAACTTAGTAATGGTGACCGGAATAGTGATGTGCTTTTACTAGTGGCTGGTATGCGGAATTTACTGGGAGTATTGGAGGCGATGAAATTGGTAAGTTTGTTAGAAGCCTTGGAAGTACCCTCATACTAATATGTATATTAAAGGATGTGGCAAATCATCAAATACGATGCCTACGACCCCTTCTTATTGAAGATACCGTCCATTTCGAGCAAAAATTTTTCATGAAGAAGATTGCTATGGGGAGGGTTGAAATTGCAGGAGCGTATGCTTGGTTCAGACGAGCAAGTACCATACCAGACGTGGCACCTCTGGATCCGTCTATGAATTGCCAAGGAAATACTTGGGATTTTATGAAAGCGCTTGTAAATCTCACTCTACCATCTCGAGCTTCGGAAGTGGTGCCACATACCTTTCTCTTCGACGAGGACAGGTTGATCAAGCTACGTTCTGATATGTTAGACCTGATCAACATTGAGATATGTATGTATCTTTACCGTACGCTCGAAGCACAGAGCAAGGCATCAGATGCTCGATTTTCAGCCCTAGAAGATACGCCAACGACATCCCTTACATCTTCTCCTTACCTTTCGCCTACTTCTCCAGCAGACGGCAGTGGTTTCTCAAGCCCAACCATCCCAATGCCACAAGACTTCCTCAGCTCCAACCAGAAGACCATGTTTACACAAGAACAAGGCCACGCTATTCGCCCTTTGCCTTCAAGGAAGATATTGCATCGCAGGGTTGAGGATAAACTTCTAAATTCGTCAATTACCTCTAGTCCACGATCATCTCCGTCATCCATCGCCTCGACGCCGGATACGCTCCCTCCAACACCCCTCTACCTTTCATTGCCTTCCACCGATTCAGCTCCTCAAGTTCGAACGTCCCTCCTCGCCATACTTTCTTCCCCGACAACAAACGATAAATGGACAGCGCTCTCTTCGGCACTCGCTCTTCAGATTCTCCGCTCTACAACAACACCGCTTACCCAACTCCCACAATTCGAGTCACATCTAGCCTTCCACCTCTCTAATGTGCGCTCCTCGGCCTATCAAGAAGCTGAAAAGCGTGTCCTCTCCCAGCTTTTTCCTGTACTACAGAAACTGGTAGAAACCTATACCCCCTTGACGAGTTTACAAATCTTCGAAGCAGCTACTGCACCCCGAGTCGTGCCACCTGGCTCGTCTGCTCCAGCAACTGGGCCCAAAGAAGAGATTTCTGAAATTGCTACCAGAATTGCGCATATCGGGATCCTGCATTGGAGAGTTTGGGCGCCGTTAACTTATCTGGTCGATCCTGATGAGGAGTTGGAGGTGCAGTCCGAGCGAGCGAGAAGTATGCCTTGAAAATCCTTTGCTTAATAGAGGAACGATAAACATACATTAGTCGACGATACAACCCCGTCAAGTCGAGTCGTGGGGAGGCAGGAAAAGTACTTTTAGAGTAATATCACTTTACTCAAATAATCGCCTTTCATGGTGTGACGAACTCAGTATTTCCGCCAAGTGTTGTGCGCGTCGACGATCAAAAGGAGAAGATACTTTTTTTAGATTCTCCTGCAAGCACTGTCTGCTGCAAAACAGAATACATATGCCTTTCCGAGGCCCACAGGAGAAGAGGCTCGAGACATACGTCCTTATCCTCTCCGCTTCAACTTTTCTTTGCTTATCTATCTGTTCAAATTGCATACTGCCCGGTGTTAAGAAAGGAGCTCAAAGGGTTACAATTGCATATTTTTTATTTAATTTCCTTACTTATTCCTTTACCTGTTCTGATACCCCACCCACAGCGTTCTACCAGAAAGAAAACTTTTAACCTTTTTTTTTTTGTATAATATAGAATCCTTTTTCTTCGTTTCTCTGAACAAAAAGGAAGAATGTAAATTGTTTTCTTGGGCGTGTGGGGCCTTACATCGGGGAAATATCTATTGGAAGGGATAAAAAAGCCGATTCCTATGCGTTTTTTTTTCCAGCTTTTTGCTTTTCCCAACATTCCTTTCATTTCCTGCTGTGCAGAAAGATCTTTTTAGAATTATCAAATTCTTTTCTGGAGATATCTGCGTCTTTTTTTGTGTATTTATCCATAGATTTCCACCCTAGTAATAGGAATTTTTGCTCCAAGAAATGGCCCTCTAGTGGAATTTCGAATATATGATCGATTATCAAGTCAGTCCGTACTTTTATGAGGGGTTCCCGTGAGAGTAATATCTTTTTTACTAAGATCGACATGTCACTAATAAGCCGCATATTTAATGAGCAGATTCGAAACGCCTTGTACCAGGTGCGAGAATTCGTGGTTAGATTATGCCGTCCCTCATAACTCCATATACCATTGTCTGCTATGCATATCGCACTACAGCCTACCTGCTCTTCTACCACCACGTCAAGCTCATAATAGAAATTATATCCCAACACCTAATCTGATGCCTTGTCCCCAAAAAAACGCCTATGCCTCCAAAATATCAAAACGACTCTTTTTGGTCTCGCTAATGACGATCATACATGATTAAACCAAACCATAGAATAAAAACATGGAAAGAGAAAAGATAAGATATATTAGGCATCATTAGAAAGCGACCTTTCCACCACTATTAAATCTAGCATTGAAAGAGTTCATAGGACTCAACATTGATGCGGGCGTTATTGTCCCATCATTCGATCCTAAAGTGGAGGTCATCGTCCCGGTCCGTGAGGATACGACCGAGCCATTCATCGAAAGCAGCGCATCTGCTCGTTCGAATACATTACTGGAAAACAATGCGTTGTATGAGGCGCTTTGTGGTGTAGAAGGAACCGTTGCTTGTACAGCGGGCCCGAGAGCAGCACTCTGTGGAGTCATAGGGAGTGGCACTTGAGAAGCTGGTGATTGTGTGGCGTATGCACCGTTGCCGATTTGAGGGGCGGCCATAAAGGACCATGGAGATGTCTGGATGAGTTGACTTGTTTCTTTGATAGCCTTTTGAAGAGGTCGAAAGAGTATAATGACTTCATTTGGTAATAGGCTGGTGACACTCTTTGCTTCCTTCACTTTCATGGCGAGATCGGTATACGACTAAAAGGAGTTAGTCCGGTTGCATAAAATTTTCCAAATCTACTCACATGAATAAAGGAGTTGCACAACTCCCAGAATGCACTTTGAGTCCTAATACCCGGTTCTTTGAGCTTGATAAGAGATAGGCGAGCCTTCAACGTTTCAGCATTCTGGAGCGCAATGCTACATTTCTGAATCAATAGCTGCCAAAATTGTTTGGGCTGATCCGGAGTAGATTGCTGACTACTGATATTCATTGCCGTGAAGAAATGGGCGCTGACGCTTGGAAGCGTCTTAAGAGCCGTCTCAGACGATTGCTGCAGACGGAGGAAGATCTGCTCAAACATCCTATCTTCTTCAGTGAAATCGCCACCCAGTCTACCACCTGAGGTGGTAGATGAGGCAAAAGACTCTCCTGACCGTGGCGTTGCACTAGTCATAGTGGCAGACCGCTGTGCACCATTCATGAATTGTGGTGCGGATGCATCAGTAGCTACTCGAAGATTGGTGGCATGTTGCACAACAGTTGCACTCCTAATTCTCGGTCCAGTTCCTGGCCGTTCTCGTGTTGGTGTTATAGATTTATCTCTTGGCTGAAATTTTGTGATCTCGTCCACTGTCTCCAGATTTCGTGATGATTGACGTTCATCATCGGAGAAGAGACTGGCGCCAGCATTGCGGACTTCTGCGGTGGTCCCATATATAAGAAGGAGAAGGGTACGAATATAGCGAGGGTCTCCATTCTCAAGTAAAGTGTCGACATTCCTCATGAGCAGGCTGCACACGTGCATATACGCGCTCACGCAAGTCACACAAGCACTCCAGACATTCCCGTTCGAACGAGGCGACATTTCCTCGTCCTCCTCCGAATGATTAATATAGTTCTGAATATGTCGATCAAGCTCTTCAACATGCGTAGTAGCATTATAAAAGACCCGCTCAAGACTGGTACGCTTGTTTGTTCCGTCACGAGTAACACCCAGCAGGCTTTGGATCAACGGATGGACTTGAAATAAAGCGTACAAGATCCCTTTTGCCGCTTCAATGACTGGGTCTGGAGAATGTGACTCTCGCTTGCGTTCCGGAAGGCTCGAAAGGCGGCGCACATAGGTTGCTCTCTGGGTCGCAGAGTCTGCAGGACTTGCGGGGCTCCTTGAATTTATAGCTCCATTCGTACCGTTCGCTCCAGCCATAGCAGACCCGTGGCTAAGACCTCTATAGTGGCTATATCGATTTGTTTTCGTCTCTTCCACAGTGTCCAACTCTGAGGCCTTCTTGGAGACGATTCCCATTCTTCTGGATCGGTCGGTAGAACGATCTCGATTTGCTTGAAGTAGGCTTTCGCTGTTGCTTCGCAGGCGCTCATTTGCACTTCCAATTGTCAATGGCATTACGCCCGGTCGCCGAAGAGCCGCATTCTGCTGCGACAGGCCTCTGTAGTGAGAACGGGAGGGGATTGGAGGCGGTCGTGGCAGAGCTGGTGACCGCAGATCAGGAACCTCAGCTCCATTTACTTTGATAGGAAACCTGCCACTCATTACCCGTTTCATGGGGCGAGGGGTCTCGGTCCCTTCGCTGGACTCTTCTCCTCCAGATTCAGTCTCGGAACGATCAGATTTAGCCTTTTGCCTCAAAAATTTCTTAATTTGTGAAGTGACAGCAATGACATCGATTTCGTTCTCCTGGGGAGCCCCATTCGGCGGACTTTGTGCTTGAGGCTGGAGTATCTCCTTAGGCGGAAATCGAATTGGGTTACCATCGAGTTTAAGAACTTGAAGAGATGCCATATCTGCGAGGCACAATGGAAGTGCCTCTATTCGATTTTTCTGGACCGAGAGGACTTTCAGAGATGTCAATTTCACCAGTTCGGGAGGGAGGATCTTGAGTTTATTTTTGCCAACGTCCAAAAATTCGAGAGATGTCAATTGACAGATCTGTAGCTATCATCAGTCGTCCGCAGGCTTATTCAAGCTTGCCATATACGTACAGTCTGAGGGAATTCACGGATGAGGTTGTCACAAACGTTGAGATAACGGAGTGAGGTGCATTCTGCGAATCTTGAAGGGAATGTGGAGATTAGATTGTGTGACAGGGCGAGTCTAGAAGATAAAAGATATCAGCTACTGCGATTAGACAAGATGAGACGAGATAGGGAATACCTTTCGAGTTCATTCTTAATTATATCTACGACCTCCTCGGGGAACCTCTGAATTTGCTTGTGCCTTAAATCGATTGTGACGCCTGGTTTCAACTCATTGCTTACACCACTAGTCTCTGCTGCTTTCGTCTGATTTTCATCGAGAGCATTCTTCATTGCCTCTCGAGCAAGGGCCACCACCTGCCCCGCCGATACTGGTGTTTGCGAAGACAGTGAAGAGCTCGATGCCGCATGGCGTACGGTGGTATTCGGGATTCTTCGAACGGTGCTTAGAGGAGCGGGCCGTGGAGCCCCATTGTCCATCATCGGCCGGCTGGACTGCGTCGCTGCCCCTAGAGGGCCTGATGGCCGTTCCATCTCAATATTATCTCTGTAGACTTTTGTCGAGTTGAAGCTGTCCTGTGGTGTTGGAGCAATCAATGTTTCAACCGCCCTGTCGCGAACGGGAACCCTAAATGGTGAGAGCGGCTCCGAGTCGCGATTAAAGGGGGCGTTGATATTTAGGATGATCTGCCGTGTGGAGAAATTAGGTGCATCGCTGTGTGTGATGTGTAGCACCATCACTGGGTGCAAACCTCGCCCGTGGATCTGGAC
>JAPZPC010000272.1:0-31428 GCA_037952705.1 Haplographium delicatum
CCATCACCATCACCATCACCACCATAATCACCACCATAATAATCACCTCCAGCACGAGACCGTAGTACTCTAATTCCCCAAGTCAATTCCCGATCCAGACCACTACGATGCAAATGTGTCTCTTGGCCTTCGCATCGAGCCATCGAGCCATCGAGCCATCGAGCCATCAAGCGCATCGACGCAATCTCTTACGGGGCTTGCAGCGTGATATCTCCATACAGCGCTCAATGAAACCTTTCCATCGCCGAAGATTACATCATTGGCGGGACCCTGGTGTCACCACATCTTCACCACACTGTCACCACGTTTGTCGCCGCCACCAAACAAGGTATCCCAAGCGCGTTATTCATTCTAGAAGAGGACCTTCTGGTGCGGTGCGGAATGTCCTGGTCCCTGAGTAGCTGGACACAGCACACCGGACGGAAATGTCCCAACGCCATGCCATGCCATGCCATGCCATGCCATGCTGGATGGAATGGGTGCGACTGCGACCCCGCGGCTAGCCCTGCCCTGGCCCGGCCTGGTCTTGCGTACAGTACCTGGGCTTGGCATGGGCCTTGCCCTCTCTCCATCCTTCTGAACCGGAACGCCAACCGGAGATGCTGTGAGAAATAAATAAATATATATACATATACATATACATATACATATACATATACATATACATATACATATATATATATATATGCACCCTCCACCAAACGGACGGCCCAGCAGAGAACCGGTGATTCATGGTCTCTGCCCACCATTCTCTCGCTTGGCTGGACCTCCCGGATGCGGCATCGGAGCAAGCCCTAGCACGCTTAGCATGCCTGGAATCACCACGGCCACCGTCACGACTGGGTAGTAAAAAGTAACTCACTTATCAGCTTGGAGGGACGTTGCCATCAAACACACATCTGGGGGCGATTTTGGCCAGGCGTCCCCAATGGAGCACCCCGTGGCATGTCGAGGATGATGCTTGACTAAATCCAAGAGCCGTCTTGACTAAAACCGAGATATAAGTTTGGATATCTCCGTCTCTCGAGTTTCGACTTTTCTTAGCTTTTCTTTTCCTTCTGCTGACCCGATCTCTCTCTACATTAACATCGTCCGCAGGCCTCCTTTCCACGGGCCGAATGCAACCTGTCAATGCCATGAATCCTCTTCCTCACCCTCTCGATCAGCTCTCCGTCGCGGAGACCAATCATGTCCGCCAAGCGATCCTCAATGCCCGCGGTCCCCAGGTGGCCATCAACTTTCGTGCAATCTTCCTCGAGGAGCCTCCGAAAAGTGAGCTCTCTCAATTCCTAGAGCTGGAGCATAGCGGCAAGCTCAGGCCGCAAACCCCTCGCCCCGCCCGATTGGCAAAAGTGCAATACGATGTCATTCGGAGTGACAAGAAGCATGACTACATAGAGTCTTTGGTGGATGTCGTCTCGGGAAGGGAGACTCAACAACGGATCGTGGATAAAAGGCACCAGGCGGGTTTGACCACACACGAATTCAAAGCGTTCTCCGAAGCTTGCATGGAATCCCCGGTTTTTAAGAAAGCTATTGCCGAATTTAAGCTTCCAGAGGGCTTTGTAGTTGCCGTGGACCCATGGCCCTACGGCGGTGGTGAGGATACCCCTCGTTATACCCAAGGTCTATGTTTTGCAAGAGACACCCGTTCTGGTAACCTGGATGCGAACCACTATGCGTACCCGATTCCCATTATCCCGGTGATGGACACGTATAGTGGAGAGGTTGTGCGAATAGATAAACTTGCAACAGGTGGGAGAGAGGATGGACTTTCTTATGGAACCCACAAGAAGAATGTCCTTGATCATTGCTCACCGGCAGAATATATCCCAGAGCTTCTTTCCCAACCTCTTCGCACAGATATCAAGCCGCTGAACGTCTCCCAGCCTGATGGGCCATCCTTCCAGATTGAAGGCACGTTGATACAATGGCAGAAGTGGAGGTTCCGCCTTGGCTTCAACCCTCGTGAAGGAGCTACACTCCATGACGTTAGATATGATGGTCGAAGCGTGCTGTATAGACTCAGCTTGAGCGAGATGACTGTCCCTTATGGAGACCCAAGAGCTCCATTCCAACGAAAGCAAGCTTTCGATTTCGGGGATGCCGGTGCCGGGCGTGCAGCAAATAACCTCGCCCTCGGATGCGATTGCCTTGGCGTTATCAAATACTTCGACGCCGTTTTGACAGAGGCCGATGGAAAAGCCAGTCTGAGCAAAAACGTGGTATGTCTCCATGAACAAGACAACGGGATCGGATGGAAGCATACGAACTTCAGAACTGAACGAGCTGTCGTCACACGACTTCGGGAGCTTGTAGTCCAATTTATCATCACCCTCGCCAACTATGAGTATATTTTTGCCTATAAATTTGATCAAGCTGGTGGTATCACCGTGGAAACGAGGGCGACCGGAATTGTCAGCGTGGTTAATATTGACCCAGGCAAGACTAGTCCCTGGGGAAATGTTGTGTCTTCTGGTGCACTAGCTCAGAATCATCAACATCTTTTCTGTATCCGGATTGACCCTGCAATTGATGGATATGCAAACACAATTGTTGCAGAGGAAAGTCTGCCGATGCCGATTTCAAAAGAATTCAACCCTTATGGCAGTGGATATGAAGTAAGTTAACTTATATCTCCTTTCTAGTTTGTAAATGACAACCCATCGAGAGATAATGTGACCGAATCTCGATGTGTCGGAAGTGCATATATTACGCCTACTACACAACAAGATCATTTTATTAGACTATGCTGACCTTATCGTTCCAGGTGAGGCAAACCCCTATTACAAAGTCTCAATACTTTGATGCTTCGCCAATGACGAACTTAACGGTCAAAATGACCAACCCTTCGAAATTAAATCCCGTCTCGGGAAAGCCAGTGGCTTACAAATTCATTCCTTCCGCGTCACAGCTCCTCCTCGCTCACCCGGACAGCGTGATGGCCAAGAGGGCTCTCTTTGCACAGCATCATGTCTGGGTAACAAAATATAAGGATGGAGAGCTCTGGGCGGGAGGTGAATTCACAAACCAAAGCAAGAACGAAATCGACGGTGTTGCGGATGCGGTAAAAAGAAACGAAAATGTCGAGAATGATGATGTAGTAGTCTGGAACGTGTTTGGCTTGACGGTAAGAAAACCTATTATCTAGTCTCGAGAATTATATACTAACTGACGATAGCATAATCCTCGAGTAGAGGATTGGCCAGTTATGTAAGTAGTACTGTCTCTAATAGACCCGCCAGCTACCCTACATGCTAATTCTGAGTCCTTCAGGCCAGTTGAGATCCACCAACTCCATCTCCGCCCCGCTGACTTCTTCACCGCCAATCCGGCTCTCGACGTGCCAGGTATCAAAAATACGGCTTCGGTCCTTGCGTCAGATTCAAAGTCGTGCTGCGAAAGTGGCGACGTTCAACGGGCACCGGCATCGCATATGCAAGGAACCGGTCCCGATTTAGATCCTAAAAGCAAACTGTGAGAAGCGATCTTGTTTTTGGTGTTACTTTTGTTTCAACAAAAAGCTATTTGTTGTGCAAAGTGTGAACAGAACTTTACCCATAATATGTGGGCAAATTTACTGGTTCGGTCGATTTCTAGCCAAAAATCTGAATCGAAAACGCCGTCCGTTCACATGCCTATCTTTGAGAGATAATAGGTTTTAAGTTCATATTATTGAAACGCTTTACGAATATAACGAATGGGAGGTTTCTTAGAACATACCCCAGGACAAATGGGAAACAAGGCAATTTTTAGTATGCAGAATCTTGAATGAAAGTTTCTACTCTCAATTATTGTCACTCGGCTCTGTGCAGTACTATATATTAGTCTTTTTCCTTTCCTAATTCGTGGTATCCACATTTTATATAGTCCCTTGTGAACAAAAGCGAATTTAAACGCTCGGGATTTCGCCCGAAAAGGTGCCAAATAGCATCTGATGACCAAAAACTCAAAAATTGGAAGAGTCAACTTCAATACGGGGATGAATTGCCACAATATAAAATATATATTGAAACTCTTGGTCTGATCCCCCCTTGCACTAGCCAAGATCGGATACCAGGGAGGGGACCACAGCTTAACCGAAGGTTTATTTGCTCTTTTTTTGGCTACAACATATATTGTATATATATTGTAAATTATTTTATTTTTACATAAAAAAAGCCCCCTTTGGAACCCCTCCCCCTCCGCCTCCGCCTCCGCCTCCGCCTCCCCCGCTCTTTCGAAGAAAAAATAACTATCTAAATTTTTTTTTGCCTAAAATGGGGATTTAAAGTTTTTTTTTTCTCGAAAATACGGAACCGTTTGTTTTAGAATATGCTTTTCTCTTCCCTCGCTCCTAGTGACGGCGGGGCTTTTCGGTGTCACCCGGAGCGATTTCTTTTTATAGACATAGAGTGAATCGAAGGGGATCGACGGCAAGGTTTCTTTTTTCCCCCTCTCACGCCCAGGGCCCCCCCCCGGAAATAGAGGTAGGGGTCGAAATCTATAGGGTGTACAAGGTGAAGGTGTGGTTTTTGCTCGTTATAAAAGTGAGGAGGTTTACCGTGTCATGTTATTTTGGATTCTTCTCTCTTGGGTTAAAAGTGTGATTTGAGCTCGAAAAATCTAATAAGCTACTACGAACTTCCACCATGGCACTTCTCTCGCTCCTATCAAGCGTTTGTATTATTCTAGTGTATATATATACCCCCCCCCTTCTCTATCTATTCGATTGCCAAGCTCCAAAATAGCTAAACTGAAACATCCAGTCTCATCCCCGCTGCTCTCTCAGCTCACCATGATGCCTGCCCGACAATTACCAAAACCACGTCCTCTCTGAACTGCCCTAAGCCGACGAGATTCTGCGCGACTCCCGAATGCATTCTTGAAAAACCCGTTTCGATCCCGTGCGGATGCCCCTCCAAGCTGCCAACAACTACCTCCTACACGCCCTGCCAAACTGTTTGTCAAGGGGGCTGCGGCACGGCATACATCCCCGAGTTCGCCGCCTGCTCTACTAATACGACCACCTTCGCGACTGTGACGTCGAAACCAACGCTTGCTTCCTGCGTGACGATCACGAAGTCCTCTGGCCCGCCGTGCTATCATGATGGGTGTCCCACCACGTATAGCAGATGTGCGGTCAAATCCACGGTGACGATGAATTGCGGTTGCAGTACGATATATGAAGAGACGAGCTGTGGAGGGAAGACGTGTGATGGGGGGTGTATCACGTCCTGGCAAACGATGTATTTGCCGTGCCCGACGAGTCCCCCTAGGTAGGATGTCGACTGAGACGGATGATGGGTTGGCAGCGACACAGACTGGCTGATTGGCGAGTGTAAAAGTGATAGTGACGAGAGAGAAGTCAAAGGCGGGAGAGAAAACGGTCTTTCCAATGCGTATGTAGTATGGAAGAGCCGCTGGCTTGATATTTCGAATAAATATACTTTCGCGCCAATCTATTCTTCTCCTTCCTCCTCTTCATCGCTGACCTCCTCTCCTGCCTCAATCGCTTTTTGTCTTCTCTTTGCAGCCCTCTCCCTCTTCCTATCTAATAACTTCTTCAATCCTTTTGCAACATTGAAGACGCCGCCCGTTCCAGCACCGCAGGCCGCGCAGCTAGGGTCCTTCCTGTATCTTTTCAAAGCGCAGCTCTCACAGAAATAGTGCCCGCATTTTGTCACAATGGGGTCTTTGTACTTGTCCCTGCAAATTATACACGCGAAAGGGATCCCTTCTAACATCGCATCATCGTTATCTGAGCCGTCGTCGTCGTCAGCATTCCGATTTGCGCTTGCTACAGTCGTTCCGGAGACCTTTTTCCCTTTCGTGACGGTTTCCCACTCTCTATCCAGTTGCCAACCATGTTTATAGTCCTCACGCGCATGGAGGTATTTACAATTATCCCCAAATCCACAGAACCCCGTTTGTTTGTAATCTTTGCAGACGTCTGGTGCGAAGTCTGTAACGGTGATGGTCCGGATATTGGTTGGTGCCTTGACTGGGCCAACGACTCTGTTTGGGGCGTCAGGATTCTTTTGAATGAAAGATGTGGCATTCGCTAGGCCTTTATATGTTCCCTCTGCAGCTTTCAATGGGGTTGCTCTGGTTGTTCCAAGGAGGTTCTTGCTGGAGAGAGCATCGGTGGCATTCTCGTCGTACCAGTTGCTCTGTTTGGTGGCGTCATTCGAGCTTTTAATTGTCGTGCTTCTCTCGGCAGTGTATATGGTGGAGGTGAGATCTGCAGCCGAGGTAGTATTATTCTTAGACGATGCGGTGATAGCACCTGTATTCTTCTTTCTTCGTTTGATCTTGTGCCCGGATTCATCTTCTGATGAGGTATAGCCTCCCGAGTCGCTGTCCGAGGCTGGAGGTGGGGTGGCGACACGTTTTCTGAAGTTTGATTTGGATTTGGCAGAGCGTTTTTTGAAGATTGCTACCGGCTCTGGTGCAGCGGGGACGGTGTCGGTCGATTCCATGGCGTCGAGGATTGCAAGTGTAGAAGTGAAGTTGGAGGGGAATATACGGATGTACAGTAAAATAAATGTTCTTGTCCAAGGCTGAGAATTCTTGTAGGGAAGGCTGACTAATGGTTAGGGGGTTTTAAAGTTGTATGGAAGATCAATCACGTGATCGTGATCGTGCATAGAATGTGCCAGATATTTGAGGCCGAAGCCCGTGTCTTACCCAATAACGTAAAGCTGCAGTGCCGTGCAGTGGAGACGAGTTCCGGATAGACATGGACTGTGACATGACACGATACGATTGGAATGTACAGAGTACTGCACTCCACTGTTCTGCACTGTACTGCACGATACGCTGTCTGTCGTCTTGTTCTTTGTGCCAGGATTCCTCAGGGACGTCTGTCAACAAAGTTCAAATTCCAAATTGCATCCTCATGCACACGCAGGTCATCGACTCTGGCGGTGTTGATTTCGGCCGCGTTCAGCCAATGATGGAGCCGCGGGCATCTGTAGTGCCTCTGCTCTGAAAACAAACAGATGCGTCCTCCACCAGTCAGAAGCGAGGTTGATCTCCGAAGAACATGACCGCTAGCGTGGTCGTCTCGTCTGTGGCTTTATCGCGAACCACCTCCCTCTCCTCACTTTCGTCACCAGAAACCGAGCGGGCCACTGTCCAGTTTCTCGAGTCTCGCTTCTCCTTTCCTCGTGTTTTTTTCTTTCCGTCTTTACTCCTGATATATCAATAACGTACATTTTCTCTCTCCCTGCCGTTCGCAGAAAATGAGCAGACCTCGTTAACCATACCAAACAGCTCAATCTCATCACGTTCCTCCAATAAAAGAAGAGCGGGACCCTCAGGAACGCGCCCCTTAGTCAACAGAATTTAAATTCGGCTCCTGACAGCTCGACGCGCAACTCAACACCAACCGATATTTGAGTGTGAGACGAAGCTCTCTTTCTTGTCCACTCCACCTCGCAGCCGTACCGATTTGTGCGAATTTCAGCTTCTGCATACCACAAATATCCCAACGCGACCAGGTGTTCTCCCCAAGAGCTGGAGCAAATTTGGCCTGCGGGTGTGAAGAGAGGTGTGAGGGGAGCGTGGAGGTTACATGCAAGGAGATATCACCATTATTGGAAATAGGGGCTTTCGATTCTACTCCATGTTGAGCATCTCTTAATCATCGAGAACCAGAATGGCCACCTCGCTGGCGATGGAGCAGCCCGCATCGGCTACCGAAGCCGACCTGACGTCCGAAGGGCCAGATCAGAACGATCCATTCCTATCCGCGTCAACAAGTTCGAACCACCACCGTTTCTCCCATTTCGACCATCAATTGTTCGCACTTGGTCCGACGACGTCGCCAGACCAGGCCAAGCGGGCATTGGAAGCTCATCTTGCTGAAACCGAACGTCGTATACAAGATGCCTCCAAATTGGGGACAACGCTCGTGCAACAACGCAAAGACTTGGCGGATCGATTAAAGGAGGTTGAAAAGCAGCAAAGCGAAGGAGATATTACCCCCGAATTACGTCAAAAGCTCCTTGAAATCGAAAAGGAATACAATCAAGTTGGACTAGAGAGTGCAAGGGCATTTCTGCCCAAGTCAAGAGTGTCCAGCAACGAACTAGCAGGATCACCCTTTGCAGGTGAAGCAAAGGTGCTACTCATTTCTAGATAACATGGATTCACACTAACAGGGTACAGCGGTCCATAAGTCCTTCTAAATTCGAAAGTCAAGCTACAAATTCCCCCTCGAAATTGAGTGTTCCCAATCGGAAGCAACGAAATCAGCCTGCCAATCGAGTTCATGATATCGAGTTCGCTACGGAGATCAGCACCTCACTTCTATCGCAAGTACGACACCTTCAGGCTCTGTTGGCAGAGAAAGAAGAGACTTTGAAGGTTGTCACCTACGAGAAGTCGAGGTTAGAAATCGAGGCCGAAAGTTTTAATCAACGCTTGAGGAGCCTTGATGAGAGCGAACACAGGTACAAGGACGAGAATTGGAATCTGGAGACCCAAATTCATGAGTTTCTTGCTGCTGCAAAGGAATCGGCCGACAGAGAGAAGAAATTGACCCAGAGTCTCCATATACTTCAATCTGAGAAGAGTTCTGCACAAAAGGAGCTCGACGAAATGAAGCTGATTCATTCAAAACTGACAGACGACCATGCAGCCGCCGTCAAACATCATGATGTTGAGCTGGGAAGTGTCAAGCGGAGTATGGTAATGGCTGAAAATGAGCGAGGCGCTTTGCAACGCAAGATCGAAGATCTGACGGGTCAGAATATGGAACTAGCCAAAGCCATTTCCCACCAGCGAGGAAGATTGGAAGACAGGGAACAAGCACGAGGACTCAGCGATGAAGACTTCGAGACCGCTCCTGATGATGTTACTCCCGAGCACTCTCCGCCACCTTCTCCTGTAAAGGGAACTCCGAGGCATAGCATGCTCGAGTCGGAGACTTTGAAGAGCTCTCTCCACCATGCCCACCGAATGATTCAAAATCTAAAGGGCAACATCCATCGAGAGAAGACAGAGAAATTGGAGTTGAAGAGAATGCTCCAGGACGCGAGAGATGAGCTTGATGCTCGACGAGGTGAACTAGGCTCAGGGAATGGAAAGCGGACTCGCAAAGTTGATTCCAAGGAATTCAAGAAACCACTTAAACCTGGACAGCTCGGCGGCCTCAGAAGCAGCCGAAGTGACATTTACCTTGAAGATCCAAATTGGGAAGAAGATGATGGACAGCAGAGCCCTCTTCATTCCGCAGCGAGAACTGCTGCTCGTGTGGCCATGGGAGCTGCCGCTGGAGGGGTAGTTGCGTCAGGCGTGACAGATTCTAGCGACCATTTTGAAACGGCGAATGAGCATGATACCAGTGATGCTTTCGAAACGGCGAATGAGCGCGGTACTGAGACTGAAGATTTCCAAACGGGTGCCGAAGATATGAGTGGCAGTGAGGAGCTTACGGAGACGGAAGATGTACCTAAGAGCAGCACACTTCGCAACAAGCCCACACCTCTCGCACTATCTAAACCAGGAAATCGGGAATCTTACCGAAGCACGGCATCTACATCTGGTGACGAATTTGGGTTCGAGGATATAAAGACACCTACTTCCCAAGCGCAACCACAACGGTTACGGCTGCGACTTAGCCGCGCTGGCAATCGAAGATCCAGAGCCGTCAGCGAAGAACCTCCATTCCAGAGCAGTCCCGCCAGCTTTGCGAATAGCAGCCAAAATGGTACTCCTCAAGCCGGACAAAGCTTGTTTGCAGAACTTGGTGATATGGGTGGGAGCGATGATGAAGAGTCAATGGGAGGCACTCCTAGCCGGAGCACATTTGTTTCGCAGTCCGCAACACCCGCCTCAAGACCTAGCACTGCGAAGAACACTCCAGGACTTCGTACATCAGCCTCTCCGCCCCCAGTTCCCGTACTACCAAGAGTGCCTATGATCGACTCTGAGATGATGACTGATCCTTGGGAGCCCGAACCCAAAACTCCTCAAACCGCTATTCCATTTGCAGCTGGAGCTGGGCTTGTAGGCGCTTCTATTCTCGAGGCCGATCATTTATCAAGTGAGAAGCGCTCCTCCACAGCAACCCAGGCCACCGTTCAGATGTCTGATGCTGCGAGCCAATGGCATGATGATAAACTCAACAACCTGCTGATTCCTGGACCCAATGAGACCTCCAGACCAATTTCTACATCAGCATACAGCGATAATAGCTCTCAGTATGACCCAACCGTCTTGGAAGAAAGCCTTGCCAAGTTCCCGTCACCCCCAACATCCGATGCACTCACTCCGATGACCCGCTTTACCGACCTGGAAGCTCTTGCAGTTCCATTGACTATGTCGACAATTGTTTCGGAACACTTCGAGCCTTCCCAACCTTTAGAGCCCGAGTTACCAATTCCGCCAACCCCGCCCGTAAGCATGCCGAAGGATGCCCCAGAACCGGCGCCTTTGGCATTGTCTTCTCTTAATTTCATTACTACAGAGCCCATGGAGCCTCCAAGCCCAAATACAGATGCTGTTATAATCTCAAGAAATGATTTGGATGACACACAACCTGCCAAGAATGAAGAAGGTCCCGAAACTCCAAAAGCGACATTCTTGGGATCCGTATTTAGTTGGAATAAGAAAACCCCTGCCACACCAGTTATCGCAGAAGATGAAACACGACAGTCACCAAGCAATTCTCCAATGGTTGACACGCCTGAGTCTCAAAGGCCTTTCAAAGAACTCCCTGATAACCACCAAGACCGAATAACAAAGAAGCCGCGAGTAGAAACAAGCGATGAGAGCTCACAGACTGCCTTGACCGCCGAACAAATTGAAGAGATGTTGAAGAGTAAGAAAAAGGCTGATATTCTTCTTGAAGATGGCCAAAGATCACCGCGTGGGGTTACTGCTCCTGGTGTTCTCAAAGTCCGCAGATCTCAGGAGAGCATTGGCAGTTTGAGCCGTGCCAGACCTAGAACAATCGATCCCGACTTTGAGAATGATATAGTACCCCTCAAGAGACCTGGTAGCGCGGGAAGTGGTCGCAAGACATCCATTTCAAGCATTCATCCACCACTACCTTTGGATCATAAGCAGGTCATTGCCGCAGCTGCACAGCGCACAGGTTCTTCTGGAGGAGGTTCTGGAAGTATGGGTCCACCGTTAGTACCCGCCTCTGCTTATAGAGCCAACCCTTCATTCAGACCCAGAACCCCAATTTCTCAAAATCCTATGAGCCCTGCTTCACTCAAAGGAGGGACTACCCCAAGACCTCTGCATTCTTCAGGAACCGCCGAGGTACAATCTCCAACACGTGTGGGCAGGTCGAGAGCTTCTTCTGTGTCTTCGTTTGTGTCCGAGATTGATAATAGATTTAACTTAAGATCTGGAATATTGCCCCAGGGTATAGAACCAACTACTGATCCGCGTATGATCAATGCTATTACTCAGACAATGATTGGAGAGTATCTGTGGAAGTATACAAGAAAGGCTGGGCGTGGAGCCATGTCAGAAAACCGACACCGTCGCTATTTCTGGGTCCATCCATATACCAGAACTCTTTATTGGAGTGACCGAGATCCATCTTCAGCAGGCCGAGCCGAATTGAAAGCGAAGAGCGTCCCAATTGAAGCTGTCAGGGTTGTGACAGATGACAATCCGATGCCTCCAGGACTTCACCGGAAGAGTTTGGTTATCATGACTCCTGGTCGATCTGTCAAGTTTACTGCAACCACTGGGCAGCGTCATGAGACGTGGTTCAATGCTTTGTCCTATCTGCTTCTTCGTACAGGAGATGATCCAGCCGGTGATGTTCCTGAAGCTGCCAGTGGTGCTTTGACACAAGAAGATGTAGCTGAATTCAACCCTACATATGGAAACAGAGCCTCTCAACGCGGCCCTCCTTCTCTCTCCTCTTACAACAGCCGCACCACTCGTAATGAATCTCCAGCACGAAAATCTTCTCGAATTACAGCACAACCTCAACTTTCATCTGCATCTTCTCGGCCGTCGGTAGGAACATTTTCGAGGCTCAGCAGCTACTGGAGAGCTGGGAAAGAAACTCAGAGTGGAACATTCTCTAGCAGAAAGAGTAGACACAGCCTCAGTGCTACTGGCAGTATTTATGAAGCTAGCGAAGTCCATGATAGCGCTGAGGATCTCAGAGAGTTCATCGAAAAGCAGGATAGAGAATCTGATAGGCTCGAGAATGTGAGAGCTTGTTGTGATGGTAAGTCTCGACCTCCAAATATTGAATTTCGTCTAACTTTAGCCTAGGCAAACATGACGTTGGCCACTTGCACAGCTCTACCAAGGGACGACACTCTACTATTCGGGCTGCGTCTGGATCTCAACCTTCTCAATTACAAAACAAAAGTCGCAATAGTCTAATGCGGCGGACAGACTAAAAATAACGTACACCAACCACTCTATCCCGACCTAGGGCTCTCTTTTACGAATGTTATGTCTTTCCTTTAATCTGAACCAAAATCGCATCTACGGATAGCGATCGTCACGAACCCGATCACCCATTTGATCAATTTCCTTAATTTTTCTTTCCCTCTTGATGTAACGGCTGCGTGGTGTGAGAGTTGAAGATAGTACAAGTTGAGCATAAATACTGGCCCTTTTTCTCTTGTACTGTGTATCAAATGGTATTTACGCTGGTCAATAAGAGCTCTCTGGAAGCGAGTGTTTGTACATGTGCGAAGTGAGTAGTGAGCAGATTAGTAACTGAACTTGATGGCAAGACATTTTCCAAAAAAATTTGCCCTGCTGTTTTTACTATTTTTGGTGATTGATGATTTTTAAACCCACAAGATGTTTGTTCGCTAGATACTTCTCCCTTTATATACTGCTTCGATTCGAGGAGGCCAGGCCTGAATTCCCTTTCGACAAAAAAAGGTCAAATGATTGATACATATCTTCCGTCCCTTATTTAAATTCCTCACATAGCTTCTAGTTCATAGACAGCTGCGCCGTGTTCTGATAGCCAACTTTTCTCATAAATTGTAGATTTCTCCAAACCAAGCCATAAAATAATACAAGCTCTCCCCGTTGAACATGTCATACGTGTGCTATACTCTTCTCAAATGTGGTACTTGAAATCCAAATCACGATCTCCGGTCTTAACCTTCCTCTCATCCTTCACCTCTCCACGAATAGTCTGCTCCTTGATTTTATTCTGCCTTCTCACATAGATTATCTTTACCACGATCAGGAGTTGCGATAGGCACAAGGCACCGAGCGAGAAGCTATTTCCGAGCTTATACGGAGCCTTGCGGTATATTTGGCCAGCTACAATTCCGGCCGTGTTCCCCATCGTTTGTTGGAACCCGATAGCCGTCGCTCGGCGGTAGTGGGGTGCCACGTTGACGTTTAACCATGTCAGGTTGATGCCCGGGCCGACATAGACTGCTACTGCGCAGAGGTATGTTGCGAAATATTTGACTCCTAGGAGTGGGTGGGTTAGTAGCTGCGGAGCTAGGTTCGGTGAGTTTGTCTTACCATTTTGCTTGGCTGTCAGAAGTAGAATATAGCCAACTATCCCAAATATATTGGCAAGCAAGACCATCTAAAGTATTGGTTAGTTCATAAATAATTAAGAGTTTGCTTGATTCTGCTCACAGGGCCGCGGATAGCCAATCTGTCAGAAAAGAATGCTATGGTAAGGAAGACGATTGCGCCCCAAAGGTAGACAGGTATCGTCAGATAATTGCTCTGGAGAGTGTCATACTTCATCGACGTCAATATCGAAGGTAAGAAAGTACTAAAGCCATAGAGAAGGATATCTTGCATGAACTGTATGAGGCCACTAGAATCAAGTTAGATAAATATACTCCAAGATCTGGAAAGGATCTTAACCTTAGGTAAAGCTTTGGGTCCTTCAGTTCAATCCTTATCTCCTCCCAAGAGAACTGATCCGAGCCTTATAAAGCATATCAGAAGCTATCTTGACTAACCCAAGGAGTGTACTTACCAAGGTACTGCTGCCTTTGGCCATTACGGCATCTCATCATTTCTTTCTCTTCGTCATTTAGAAACCACGCATTGCTGGGATCATTCGGAAGGCCAAAAAAGACGATTATTGCCACCACGATACTGAACAACCCTTCAATGATGTAGACCCATCTAGCCAAAATCAGCTCCTATCATATTGCGTACTTGAAAATAGTAAAACTCACCTCCATCCTGCAATCCCGGAAACCCCATCCATTTGGAGAATGCCATAGGCTAGAAGGCCACCAAAAGCGCCAGAAAGCGCTGCACAACTGAAAAGATAGGCAACCCTTTTCCCCTGTTCTTCTCGACGATATACCATCGTCAAATAAAGATTCAAGCACGGGAAGAGACCTGCTTCACAGGCGCCTAGTATAAGTCTTGTTGCATACAGGCCACCCACGTTATGGATAAATCCAGTGAAAATTGTAGTAAGTGACCATACGGTACAAAGGAACGTCAAGATTAGTCGGGGAGTCACTTTCTTCATCAAAATGGCCGCAGGAGTTTCAAACGTCACATATGTAGCGTAAAATATTGAAACGGCCGTTGAAAATTGTTGATTCGTTGCGTGGATGTCGGTCAAAATACCAGCGACCTTCACGTTTCCTGAATCTCGTTTAGTAACTGCGCGGGACTCTACTGTCATTACAGGCAATACTGACCAATGTTTGAACGATCTAGGAAACATGATAGGTATACCAACATAATAATGGGCGTAAATGCGAGGTCGAGTTTTGCAAGAAGTTTAACTTCTTTCACCGGATCCACGTAGAAATCTTCTTCTGCGACGTCCGCGACATGACCAAGTCCCAAAGGAGGCTTCTCAGTTTCGCTGACTCTGTTAAGTTTAGGATCCATTGTAGCAGCCATGCTGATTGTTTGCGATGACGATTAAATAACTTGTCGATACCAAAATATCATAGAGAAATGGCTTCGTTATATAAATTTCATTCTGATGGAATTATACATTTCATGTGAATAAAATCAGTCCACCCTCCTTTATGCCGGCCTTGGTCCTCCGTGCAGCGAGAAAGAGATAAACAAATTATTTTGCTATCGTGTAACGCAGACCCTGGAAAGCATGCGATCCTCGGTGTACATGTACTGTAGAAAAATCAGCCCTAGACATGAATCAGGCTGATCGCGGTATCCTGTTTTCTTGTTGGAGTTGCAGCTAGTCCCGATATCTAATTGTGCGGCCGGTAAGTTATGTCACCACCTCTGAAATACAGGAGATAAGGTTATAGCAGGGGTCTTGTTCCCTTTTCTTTCTCCCTAGGCTCTTAAACTTGAAATAGGCTTTATCCTGTATAGCTATTACCCTAAAGAGTACCTAGCAGGGCGATCTACTGTAACCCCCGTCGCACAACTAGGTAGGAGATGGACGGGAGACGAAGTCCGTTGGCGATCGTCGCTAATCCGCCCCCTGCTCCCGCTGAAGTCATACGGAACATATCTGATCAACGAAGTAGTACGGAGTTGCAATTCCATCAATTAAAGCTGAGAGGATCTGAGAGTCGTAACCTAGAGTCTGCAGCAGAAGGATTCCTGTAAGGCTGTACTCAGAGCTGAGCAGCCAATTTACTCTCACATGGAAATGCAATGCAACGTCGCCGTATCATTCATATCCTGAGATCTAAGTATTGACGTCGGTAAAATCGATATGTGCTAGAGATGGAAGCTGAAGCCCGACGGGAAAACGAGAATTCGGACGAAAATTAGGTATCTAGAAGTTGCATTTTTTTACATTTGCGAGGATGACCATTCCGTTCCTAGGAAAGGGTTGTTTAAAAATTCCTCAGTCATATACAATCCAATGTCGACATCATCCACTTCAAAGCCAAGTCCATCGCCGGGAAAGATATTGCTGCCTATATCGGACAGACCCATCATCACATCAAAGCTCTCAGGAGATAGATTTCGAGAACCGGGTTCCGTTGCTGATGCCATGGAGCGTTTTATCACACCCAGTACTTGCTTTGCACACGGCCATGTCTGTGAGACACCCTCAAGGGCATCTATGACAAGGCCCAGAGGTTTTGAAACTTCAGTATCATCCCAAGAAGCCCTCTCAATGTATCGCTTCATTAAAATCACGCTGGCAGCGGAGGCGAGTATATGAATAAATGTTAGTGGTAGGTGGGAAAATTGATATTGCCTAGAATATATCCGAAGGAGCTTCATGATGGTTTCGAGTGATTCGTAGCAAGTCTTGACATCCTCACTTGTGGCAATCGTTGGGTCTCGAAAAAGGTTGCGAGGAGGTCGGTGGAGGAGGATTAGGGAGTTATGGTACATCATACTGAATATAAAGTTAATGAAGCTTAGCAGAGCAGGATTGTAAGTAGCAGAGCTCACTGTAGATGAAGAACAAGGGGCGCAACGGGTCCCACAGACCTAGATATCATTAGATCTGCTTCTATCATTTGAAAATTTCAAAGAGAGCAGTTAAAATGGGGATAACCTGATAAATAGGAAAGGATGTGAATGGAGTCAAATGCAGCCGAGGTACCATTGCAGATAAAAATGAGTATTGACTTACCATTGGCTCCACTAAAGAATTAAAGTCAGCGTGATTTATAATAGCAAGATTAATGAAAATATGTGTAAATGGGAAGGAATGTCTCTGGAGATAAGATGTACAGAGATTGCCCTTTAAAAATTAACGTAGGAAGCTCAAAATAATCTTACATGGAGTTTCGCGGGGAGATTTGCAGACCACTTTGTTAATGCAACATCAATATCCTTGATAGACTTTGCCAGAGCAGTCTCGTTCGAATTGACGCCCCTATTTTCGAAGACCTCGATTATCATTCGATGCAAGATTTTGCAGAGCTCAACTTGATGAACGAATGCAGCGACAAGGGCAATGCCATCCTCATATGCTGTCTCGGAGGTTCCCTTCATAATATAGGTATTAAGAAGAGACTCCCACTCCGGGGGATACGGGATTCTTATTGTATCGATCACATCAGATTGTCCAGGGTAGAGCGCTGGTGGCCTCCCAAAATAGAGGCTTAATTGTGTGTCAGCCACAAATGCAGCCCAATAGGTTCGTCGGAGTATTTCCCTGTCTATGTCCGAGTCACCAGAGCCATTCCAGTTGTTAGGGTCAAGATGGAGGCCCATCTCATGTGCCAGTCGAAACGCCATTCCCGAAAATATCCAACCTTTCGACGTTTTCCCCTGACCTATCTCTCGATGCCCTAACAGAATCAGGGCTTGTAAAGTCGTGAGATTAGGAGATTCTAGTGCTGAACCGTAAAGTAATTGTTGTGCACGATTGAAGAATACATCAGACAGTTCTCGAAGTGCAATCTCTTCGCTAGCAAGAGCCCCAATAGCGCAAATGGCGTACATAAGAAGATCTGAATAATAGGGGCCCGCTCCAGCATCGAAATCTCTCAAAAAGTATTCGCGATATAAACACATATGATATTGATATTGGTGTTTGAAAAAGGTAGCCATTAGAGCTCGACAGATATTACTTTGAGGCGAAAATGCCAAAGGGGAACTAGGGTCATCGATAATTTCCGAAATAGATGGCTTTAATGGATCTTCTTGGTGTATTAAATCCCCCGAAGGCTCAGGAGGTTCGGGGGCTGGTTCTGTGTCGTTGTGATCCGATGGACTAATCTGGAAAAAGCTCGTAGGCCCATAAAACTCGGAAGCTTTTCCATCTTTAAGCTTTCTTAAATGGCCTATACGTGACCTGATAGGAATATCTAGAGTATTGGTTGATGTGGACGTAGTAGAGTCGGTCGACTGTGCTTGAAACAGATCTGAAGACTTGCTAAAGTTTGCTAACATTTCATCTCTTTGGGGCCCATCGGCCGCAATTAGCTTAGTTATAAATTTCTCCAAGGATGCTATCTGTCCCTCCAGAGCCTGAACATAACCGCGAGAAACTGGCCTTGAATGTGCGTCAGTGAAGGGCCAATCCATGTGGTTCATTTAGACACACCTGCGTTTTTCCCCGGACCCGATAAAAGTACACTCGACATCTGCCTTGGTACACTTAGAGCAAGGATAGGTACGATCACATTTGATCTAAGCAAGATGCAGTTTTAGCACCGTCTTAAGACTTTCACCGGGGTCTGCCGGAGCTGCCTACCTTTCTCTTTCTACACCTCTCACAGCTTGGAGTTGTCAGTATATTCTTCAAAGTTGAGAATAGAAACATTAACTAACGACACTTGAAAGCCTCGGCGTTCTATCTCATGATCAAGGGTTGAGTTCATGGTATCGGATTCGCCGTATCTTCCGTTCCCTTTCGGTTTTGAATTTGATAATTGGGAGGTAGGTTCCGGTGATAACGAGTACGGTTAGCTAGCTGTAAGGTCAATCCACATGTTTAAATCCGATCAGATATATTTTAAAATAGTGTCTGAACTTTAAAAAAGAAAGATTTCAGGAAGGCTTTCAGCCGCTGTCGGTGAGGCTAACGGGATGTTAAGTGAGGCTGGCGGGCAGGCTGAGTACATAGTATAGATTCTGCTAGGTATCAACTTGCGACGTCTTCGTACTTCGTACCGAATACGGAGGCGCGTAGCCCAGCTCAGCTCAGGTAAAGGAAGGTAGCACTGTCATGCAGGTCGCCGTGATGTCTGAGATATATAAATCATGTGACCTTATCCAATTCTTTTACTGAATTGCTGAACTCAAATATTTGAAAGAATGCTTTCATTATTTGTGTGTTGGAATTCGAATTCGGAAATAATTCAAGAAGGGCCGAGGCATCTTTTATTTTCACTTTATCCAGAACAAAGTTCCTAGTGGGGAATCCGAAAATGTTTCATGTAATAAGAGAAAGAAGAGAAAAGCCACTTGACGATAAAAACCAACTTACAGAGCTACATGATTCCTCGACCTAATTTGCAATTCCAATATCCCTCACCTTCAAGCTAACTCATCCATTCAACGCCATACCCGCAAAATGAAACGGATGCTTCCACTCAATCTCCCCTAACCCTCCAAGAATTCTCTCCAAAAGCTTTCTCCCATTCCTCACTAACCTCCCTGGCTCCAACTCCCTACTCACGATCTCATCCCAGACCTTTACTAATTGCTGCGCCCTATCCTTTGCGCTCTCCTCATTCAGATTGTAGAAGTCCCTCTGAGCACTCACAAACACTTCATCTAGTGTCTCCTCCCCGCCTCTGTGGCTGCCCTCAACCTCTCATAGAATAGCGTTAGCAAAAACATCGTACTCACATCGTCCACCTACCAGAGCGTACCAATAAATGCTTTGCACCCCGTGCTCAGCAGCGCATGCGAAAATCCTGTAACGTCGTTAGAAGGGGTTGCGGTGCCAAGTCCAAACAGGCATGCAGCAAATATAATTAACTCAGGGGCTTTTTGCGTCTGTATGATGTCGATGATGCGGAGTTTTTCACCCAAGGAAATATGTGATAAAAGAGGGGAGCGGCGGTTCAAATCCCCATGTGTAGCTAGGACCATGATGTCGGCACTGGAGAACTCGTCTTGGAACTGGGAACGTGACATGGTGGAGCCATCTTTAGGATATGTTGAGAAGAGGTGCGCTGCGGTTAAGGCTTCAATACCGGCCATGGGAAGTGCCTTTTCAAGAGTGAAGCCAGCGGGAGATTTAGAGCCGTTGGCTTTGACAATCGCGGACAATGTAAGAGCCCTGTTGGAATCAACCTTTTTTTGAGGTCTTTTTGAGATTTGAGATAATACCATAAGGCTGGGTACTTGAGATATAGCTTTTTGAAGGAAAATAGGTTGGTAGTTCAGGAGAAGGGCTGAGAAAGGGAAAGCAGTCATTGGTTGGGAGGCCACGAAAATCACCTTCGCTTTCTCATCAATAATTCTTGCCACGGGATCCAGCACCAATGCTGATATCTTTTTAAGATTCTCAACTAGCAAGGGGTAAGATGAGGATTGCTCTCCAATAGCTGAATTGCTTTCCTCAAGTGTCCCTTCAAACTCTCAAAAATGGCGTGACACAAAGTTAGGAACAATCTTTGATCGTTACTTTGGATGGATGAAGATTTCTCGTGATGAGTGAGTGCATCTTCGACATTTTCCCACTGGTCATAATAGTCCTCAGCGAAGCAAGAGCCACCAAGTGTTTTCATAAGAGCTCCGATATCCATAAGAGTAGGTTTCAAAAAAGTAGGTATAGATGTGAGAAGTATTAGTTGGAGAGGCAGAATTCATGCGAAAGACACTCTGCTTAGTCTCTGATGACGATTGGTGATCTTAGTGTCTCTGGCTGAGAACAAGGCTGTGGCCTAGAAGATCTTCTCGCCACATCTGATCTCACCTACAATAGAGCGTTCATCCAAGTATTCATCACACCAGAAACTTCAACTCATCAGTTACTGATTGAACCTTGATATCAACCATGCCTCGCGAGGAACACAAGACCTACTTCCTCTACTCTATTGGGAGGCAGCCCGAAGTATTATCCCTTGGTACGCTCTTACTTGGAGAATATGCCAACCCGAATCACCGCCATGCAACTCAAGAACAACTCAAGTAATGACCCTAAATCCCTGGTATACACACTTATCTCAACTATTCCAGCAAAAGTCAAATGGACAAATACGTCACCTCCAACAAAATTGGAGGAGCGGTAATTAAGTTCAAGTCCTCACCGAAACTTAGAATCACAATTGAGGCTGTGGATCTCATAAAATTCAATCCTCAGTGGACCACGTCCAACGAAAATATTTTGGTCGCCGAATCAGGCATCCGGACTGAAGTCAAAGAGCAAGTATACAATCCAGACCTAAACTGCGGCTGCTGATTCTTCAAAGGTCTCAAGACTTTTTGGACGACGTCGTACTTCAACCAGGAAGTAAAGCACGAGATGCTCTGAGCTGTGGGTATCAGCCTCGCAGGTTGACTTCGTCTTGAAGTTAAAAAGGCTGCGGTCTCCCAAGATTTGGATGTTGACTGGGCAGTACATTTTTGATAATGCTACCGAGGGGGAAAAAAAAAGGAAAAGAACGGGAAAAAAAAATTAATTGCCTGAGAGGGGGGGCGGACAAATTAATGTACTCCCTACACAAGGTCTTTTGTGCACCTTCCGCAGTTTGTTGATTTTGTTGACACTGCTAGGAGCCCATAATCCCTCTCTGTCGTTTTTTTTTTCTTCCCGTTTTGCACCTTCCGCAGTTTGTTGATTTTGTTGATACTGCTACCCATAATTCCTCCCTATTCTGGATTTGTTTTGTTGTTTTGTTTTATATTTGAAACTGAATCTCAAATTCTGGGTTTGCACCGCGGATAGTGAATTTATTTTGTTTGGATTCGTATTTGAAGATGAGAGATCAGTGGGGGTTTTTTTTGTTTCGTATTTGGAATCTGATCTTAAATTCTGGGTTTGCACCGTAGAAAGTGAATTTTTTTGGTTCGTATTTGAAGATAAGATCAGAAAATCCTGGGTTTGCACCTAGAATGTTGTTAGAATATAAATTTGTCGAGGAGAAATACTTACCATTGAGCCAAAGTGGTTTGTCCGAAGACATTTACCGAATGCCTTATTTTACTATATAAAGGTGCTCAAATTGACGAGGTTCATTTGGGCTTTGGTGGTTCGACTGCCACGCAGGTTTTTGATATTGGATAATTTAGGAGCGCTATCTTCGCGCTTATTGCTCTGTTCTAGCAGATTTGATTTCTTGCTTGATTTAATTGTTATTTTTATTCTTTTTAAAGCTTTGTGATATTCTTATATTTTACCTGCGTTTTTCTTGGCTGATTCGTGAGTTTGTCCTCGCTAAGCGAAAATTGAAGCTATCGTGAGCTGCAAGTATTCTCAAATATTACAGCCTTGAAAATCGAAGGGAACACGATTGGTATTGATGTAGGGATTAGCTCAGTCACAATCGGAGCTTTGACCGGGATTCCTATCGGTGGCTCCGTTGATATCGGTCACGACAAGAAGCTGACTGTTGGGATGAAATGGGAGGGGACGCTTGTTAAGGCCGCGCAGTATAGGCTCCTCGACGTTAGTTACTTGAAAAACGCGGACCAGTTGCCGAAGAGCCTGCCCTTATCTGGCAAGTTGAGCATCGGAGGGCTGAGAAACAATACTAATTTTGATAACGGGTTTCAATTGGAAGTACTTGGGGATGAGAAGGTGGCAGAAGACCTGGTGATAAGGATATGGAAGGAAAATATATGACTGAGTTAGAAAAAGCCATTGCAGAGTTGGAGAGTTTGGAGTGATCTCGATGAAGTGGGTGATGGAGAGGACTAGGTCGAAGATGAAAACCATCTATAATCGTTTTAATATAGTAAAATTTTTTTTAACAGTTGATAGGAAAATTTCTACAAATTTTTAGGATGATTGTACCTAATTTAAAGTAACTCGTAACGGTCGGCCGGGATAAGCATTTAACAGGGAACCTTCCTAGTGCAGGAGGTTGCCGAGGCACCGCTATCTTGACTTCATCAAGCACAAGGTTCCGTTCTTACCATTAACAACACAGCATGACAATAAATATCTTAATCGTCGGGGCCGGCGCTGTAGGAGCATTCTACGCATCCCGACTTGCCCAAGTGCCAGGCACCAAAGTCTCTGTAGTCTGCCGCTCAAATTACAAAGCTGTTGCAGCAAATGGGTTTTCCGTCAGTTCTCCGAAATACGGCTCTTATATCTTCATCCCGCACCTGACATTTGCCAACCCCCAACAAGCTGCCGACTCGAATATCACCTGGGACTACATTGTGGTGAGCACGAAAGCGCTGCCGGATGTCAGTGACGATTCGGAGATCTTGAAGGGCTTGGTGACGCAGGGACGTACGGCGATTGTGCTGATCCAGAATGGACTTGGTGTTGAGGAACCATACGCAACGCGGTTCCCGTCGGCAATTATCTTGAGCGCTGTCACGATAGTGAGTGCAGCTCAGACGTCTCATGGTGTCATAAAGCATAATAGGTGGACGAGGATTAGCATTGGCCCATATATCCCAGGGTCGATAAGCACCACCGCCACCAATGAGATTGAGAGGAATGCTATTGAAAGCAATACCAAGTTTGTGCAATTGTTGCGAGAGGGAGGGATCAAAGACGCAGAAGAATATTCTCACTCCAAATTGCAGATGGTGAGATGGCATAAGATTGCCATTAACGCTAGCATGAACCCGTCAGCTGTGCTGTCTAACGGGTCAACAAATAATACCATGAGCATGGACCCAGAGCTGTATATACACTTGAAAGGTGTGATGGATGAAGTGTTGGCTACGGCCCCGAAGCTCCTAGGAACGCCGCTACCAAAAGAACTTGCTACGAGTGAAGCGATATTGAAAAGCACCCAGAAGAACACAAGTGGGAGCAAGCCTAGCATGTTACTTGATTGGGAACAGGGGAAGAAAATGGAGCTGGAAGTTATCCTTGGCAATCCAATACGGATTGCAAGGGAGAAAGGTTTGGAAATGCCCAGGCTTCAAAGTTTGTATGCGCTCTTGAGAATGGCTCAGGAGAATCGAGATCAAGCACAGAAGAGTAAAATATAAATATCATTATGTCTATAGTCGTGATCGCTTTACTATATCCCAATCGCGGCAGTCGAGGACGAGCATGTGCCCTGGAGCATGACCCATTATAGTGCCTTGTAGACCAGCTCTCGTCACAGCTTCTTGCGGAGTAACACCACACCCCCAAAAGACGGGAATCTCATCGTCTTCGTTTTCACCAAAAGGGCGTCCGTCAACGCTAAGCGGTGGAGCACCCCAATCCGGTTCATCAATACTCCTGATTCCCAACTCCGTTACCGCATCCCACCCCCATGCTATCGGTTCCCCATGAGTTGCCGTATATGGCCTTGTAATTGCCCTTACAGTCTCAATCTCACTTTTCCTATACGGCCTCATGGATACCACATATGTCCCGGAAGTAAAAACGCCGGCCTGGCAAAGTGGGATATTTGTCCGGTATATTGGTACTGGACGGTCCAGCAGAGCGTGTCTCGGCGTCAACCCGGCCTCTGTCAGTGCTGATTCAAAGCTGAAGGAACAGCCGATAAAAAAAGCAACATGATCCTCAGTCCATTCCTCCATGATATCCTCGCATTCCACCTTCACGAGTCTGCTGTCTTGATATACCATATATTTTGGTGCATCTTGACGGACATCAAATCTTGAGATAACTTGATCTCCTGATAACCCGCCAATCCAAGACTTTACAGCATCCCATCTACCCACAGCAGCAGACTCCGCAATAAGAGGACAAGGAACTGGATTCCGGGCACAGAGGAGTCGAAAGTCGGCGGCGTAACGAGATGGTAAAATGATGAGATTTGCTTGGAGATATGTTGGGGCCAGACCAGAAGTACTTGACGTGTGAGTTCCGGTACGGGATGCCTCACGCACAACTTCTCCTGTCAAGAGTTGTGTTGCAGATGATGGGTGGTCGAACTCAGTACTGCATCCATTGCCCGTTGCTGGGCTGGTATGAACAGCAGATAGCATTTTGTTGATTTTGACAGGACTAAGAGAAGATCATAAATTGAATGGGATATTTGAAAACAATTGAGAAAACAGAATACCGTTTTGGCTCTGATAAATATATTCGGTGAAACTGCTCAGCCTCGCCCAAAAAACTAGGCTACGGACTTCGACGTCCGAGCCTCGTCGATCAGCCTGCGCCGATCCCGTAGTGGAGTTTGGCTAGGCTGACACTTCTCCATAGCCTCCTAATACGGTAAGGGTCACGTTTTGCTTCCGAGTCATTGTGCAGCGGTTTAATCAGACGGTGGTAGTTGGTCGAGCGGTATCTCAGTGGTGTGAGAGACCGGCCGCAAGCCCTCTCTCATTGGTTACCCGGATTA
Organism: Haplographium delicatum; assembly: GCA_037952705.1. Taxonomy (NCBI): domain Eukaryota; kingdom Fungi; phylum Ascomycota; class Leotiomycetes; order Helotiales; family Hyaloscyphaceae; genus Haplographium; species Haplographium delicatum. The sequence goes on from JAPZPC010000272.1 coordinate 24,768, forward strand.
AGAGCTCACAGGGCGTAGATAATCTCCCAAGCTCGTACTTATTCTCTCTTACACGATAGTCATTTATAGCGCAAAAACAGCCTCGGTCCGACTGGGTTTCGAAATTCGACGTTCACAGTTCGTCGTTCTCATTCTATCTGTACGGGGACAGATGAACAAGTGGCCTGCAAAGATAAATAAGAAGGGAGAAAGAAGTAGAACCCTTGGCAGCTGAGGAAGTGAAGTCTTGGTCTTGGTTTTGTCCTGTTTTGTCCTGATTTGTCCTGTCTTGTCCTGCAGAATGACTTAAAAATTAAGCGAAAGTGACCCCATCAACGAGTACGAGCCCGTCTGTCACTTTACACTTCTCTCCAATCACGCACAACGCTCATACCCTGTTCGTACCGACGGTACAGTAGGTAGGAGTTGTCGGGATCCTCGTGCATCGCCATTCCTCCCAGCTCCCCCTTCACCCCCCATCTCCATTTCCATCGCGATACAGCTGGAACCTATGCCATCTACGTTCCATACCTTTAAGCTTGTCCCAATGGCCCCTACCACCACGACTCGACAACCCGCTCCAATTCTTCCTCCGTCGACACCCGTCAGTACTGCGCGTCAACCGGCCCAGCAGGGCGCGAACAGCCAGCTTCGAGATGCGCAAAACTCGACGCCCACCTCCGAATCACGAATGAACCCCCCATCTGTTCCCCGCTCTCTGATGACGCCTGTCCGCGAAATGCGCGAAAGTTCCGTCATGTCCTCTGCCGGTGGCAGTGGTTCGCGCAAACCGCGCCAGAACCTGGATGAGCGCGATCACATCCTCATGATGAAGCATTGCAATGAGCAACGAGACTCTTTCAAGGAGGGCACTAAGGCGCAGTTTTGGTCAACTGTGAATTCGGCCTTTCAGCGGGATACGGGCAAGATACTTGCCCAGATGAGTGCAACCGTGGGAAGACTGGTAGAGGCGAGGAGGCGGCAGATCGCGGACTGGGAGAACGGCGTAATACCACAGAAACCTGGCGGGGAATTGAACGAGAGAATTGATGAATGGATCGAGTTTTTGAGAACAGAAGACGGAGACGCCGAGGCAGAGCGGATGAGACAAGTCGAGGCCAGGCGGAAAGTCGAGGAAGCTAGAAAGGAGGCCAGGAGGCAAGCCATAGCTGCGGAGTCTGCACTGAGTTCTCAAAGTGCCGCGGTAGCACGGAATTATGCCACGCCTTATACCTCACAACCGCCAGCAGATAGCAGTGAGGCTGGACCTTCGCAGCAGCAAGACTCAACACAGCACCCACAAGGGGACGAAATGGTAGTAGCGAATGGAGAACCAGAGATAAATGGCTACCGTCTACCAAAGCGGAGACGGATGAATGAGCGAGCACTCACGCGAGAATATCAAACCCAGATTGACCAACAACAATGGGAATCACATCAATACTCCCTGGGACAGCCACCAGAGCCGCCGAGACGAGTGGTGGTCGAAGGTGCGTTGACCAAGGATGATTGGAAGGAGATTATGGGCAACGACGCACGATTGAGGACGCTGGAGACGAAGATCGAGAAGATCGAGATGATCGTCTCGCAGAACAACAAGCTGTTATTACAACTGGTGCAGAATCAGAACAAGGAGAGGGATCGAAACGTGGAGGAGGAGAGAGTGCCCGTTCATCTTGATGCAGAGTTTGAGAGAGATTATTTGTGAGCCCAGATACCACCCTCGACTCATAACGCGACATACTGAGATAATTTTGAGGTCTGGCCGATATTCGAAGACGCCGCTTCCGATCCCCTGATCCATATACGGCTCTATTGAAGCCTTTTTTCTTTTTTTGTGGCTGCGAGGTTAATCCTAGGTTTCGACCGATATCAGAAAAGCTCCCGAAAATATCGGCATCCGACCTTTGTCCCCCCCCTCCCAAAATCTTCAAAATTTGCGGTAATCATTTCTGGCTAATCCGGCCTTTGTTTCTCAAGATTCATACGTGGTGGGTGATATTTCCGAACCACGTGCCGCCTGTTCCCAAACCTTTGACAGATATAAAAATTTTTAGTTCTTGCAAACCTCTTCGATTCAAAAACCGTTTCATTTTCCCCGGAAAGATTCTACCACTTAGGAGCAGGAAGGAATGTGGCATGCGCTGGGAATTTTTGGTGAGATCACGACAAGGGGGAAAAGATTGGGCATTAGGAGTGAAAGGAAAGAAAGCATGGCAAACGGCGTTTTTTTTTTTCTTTTTCGAGGCGAAACAACAATACTGCATTTTGTCTGCACTGTACAATATACCGACTTTTTTTTTTTCACAGGTAGCGGAAAGAAGGGGGGAGTCAGGGAGCGCGGAGGCTTGATTTTGGGCCTCTGAAAATATCCCCCTTTCCTCAAACACACTCAATTATCATAATAATCTCGCGAGATCAACTCCTCGCCGGAAAAGGAAAACAAAAAGTATAATCACAGATTCGCCTCAAAAGGGGCCCATTGACCGCCAGTCGTCTCTTCTCCCAGATATAAAAGCTTGTTTTGACGTGATCCAGATAAAACCTGCAATTGATGATTCTGAACAGGTGGGTTTAATTTTACCCAACATGATATACGCAGTCTTGTGTCATGTTTACATAGATAAATCGTGTATGTTCCATATTTATCTCTTATGTTATACTATTTTCTATCATCTCTCTCTCTCTCCCTTTCTCAGAACCGAAATATATGAGTGTATATATATATATTTGTGCTGATTCACCTCCACTTATACCTCCAGGTCCATTTCCCATTCCCTGTTTTCCTCCTCACTACACTTAGGGAGAAATGGGATATTGAGGAGAGGGAGTTCAGGACCAAGGTCTTGAAAAATATTGTAAAAATAAATAAAAAGTTTACAAAAGAGACAAAAGACTCGCTTCAACGCCAGCTAGATGGTCCTCCTAGCCTATGTGTACTGTAACTTTTCCAATAAGAAGCCACCAGAGGTATCAATCCCTATGCATATATATCCCATAAAAAAGTTATTTCCTTAATTTGAACTGAATTATTCCACTTTCTCTTTCGCTCTCATTGGCGAGCGTGAAGAAAAAAGAGGGCAAATCATTCAGGTGGAAACGGAGTATAATCGCCAATCTTCATTCGGTCTCGGTTCATTACCGCTCCTACGTCGAAGGCACTGCACTCCCACTAACCCCTTGACTTCCTAAACCGACGCCGCCGCCGCTGTTCTCGCCCTCCTCTTCCATAATGGTAACGCGGCTCCCTCTCGCGTCGGCATTGCTGCCCAGACTAGCCCTGTTCTTCTTCTTCTTCTTCGCCTCGGCCAGCTTGGACTTGGATTCCTTGTCAGCTTCATGGCTGGCCTTCTCTTGTTGTGAGAAGTCTTTCCACTTGCGCCACCCATCGAAGTCGATGAGCGCCTGCATGCATCCCCACTCCATCACTTTGCGTTCGAGCCAGACGAAATTGACAGGCTGGGATAAGTAAATTAATTTTTGGAGCTTAGAGATATGGGGAGATTGAGGTTGTACATACCTTTGTTAAGAAATCGTTACATCCCGCCGCCAACGCTTCGTGCCTATCACTCTGCAAACTGCTCGCCGTCAGAGCCACAATAATGACCGGACTCTTAAACAGCACTGCGCTTGGCAACTTATCCTCCTCCTCAGGTTGCTGACCATCTGGAGCCTCCGGCGCGCTGCTGCTCGCACTGCTACTAAACACCCCGATATTGTTCAGCTTCTCTAATTTTCTAATCTCCTTGGTAGCTTCGAGGCCACTCATAATTGGGAGTTGAATATCCATAAGCACGAGATGGAAACCGCCGGATCGCCACTTTGTCACGGCTTCGCGGCCGTTCATGGCCGTTTGCCACCGTACCTTCAGGCGTTTCATGAATGCTTCCAGTAGCTTGAGATTGATGATGTTGTCTTCTACTATAAGGACATTGATTGGAGGGACGGCGCCGTTCAGCATCCCTGTAGGCAAGGAAGGGTGGTCCACCGCGGGTTTCTTTGATCTCTTGCGCCGATTTGTAGGGCGAGGAGAGGACACTCGTGGTGGCGGGGTAGCTACTCGTTGGATCTGAAGAGTCTCGGATGGTTGCGGTGCTGGTGGGGTGGGGATAGGGGGTGCAATTGGTGGTGCATTGGATTGTTCTGAGGCACTGGAGTGAGTTCTTGAGCGTGGGCCCCGATTGAAGAGTTGCGTACCGTTATTTCCAGCTGTAGCCTGGTTACTCATCACTGTGGGTGAAGATGTGTGTTGACGGCCTATACGCGGTCTGTCTCTGTGATGTCTCCTCGACGTGCTTCCCGGTGAAGGAAGTGATGGGACATGACCGGTTGTCAAAATCGACATGGAATGTAGACTGAGTCCCGAATGATGAGGGTTGGTAGCCTGTCCATTGACCACCGGCGTGCTATTCGGAAGATGCGGAGAGGGAACAGCTGGCACTGGCATGGGAGGAAAGTAATCCGACCCTCCCTCTTGCGGTCTTCCTTCTTCATAGTATCCTCGTTGCGTTGGTGGCTGCGGACTTGGCTTGGGTGTCCTCCGCTGCGGGACATCAATCAGCAACGCTTCATCCACCGTCTGGCCGCCTGGAAAATACGCATCCAGCGTCCTGGCAATCGGCTCCTCAGGCCCTAAAACCCTCTCCTGCCTCTGCTCCCTCGGCATGACTCTCAATTGCACATCCGGGGAATCGAAGTGCCGGCCGAGGCTATTCGCATACTTCTTCAAGATCATGTCCCTCACGTCGTCCACCAGGTCATCCTCATGGATCTGCACCAGCGTGGCCGACTGCCCCGGCCGCTTCACCCAGATCTTCCTGCTCACCATGTTCGCCGAGATGGTCGACGGACCGTTGCCCGTGAAGTAGTCGAGGTTCGCCGCCTTTGCTTCCGTGGGCAGCTCCGTCTCCAGCAACGTCTTGATCAGCCGCGTCTGCTGGTGCGGAAGCAAGCTCTGCCGGCGGGACAGCTCTGAAGGCCTCCTGCTCTCGTTGATCGAGCTGTTCCGTCCGCTATTATTCCTCAAATCGGAATTGTCGTCGCCCTCGTCGCCCGCTCGTGCAGCATTTTCTTCGCCGGCGTCGTCTTTTCCTTCTCCTTCCTCCAGCACGGGCGGGATGTCCGTGTTCGGGGTGGGGAAGTCGGCGGTGCTGCTGGAACTGTCGTGTTTTCGCCGGTCTTGAAGGTCGAGAAGTTTGGTGGTGTTGTTGCGTTGATGCTGCAGATCGCTACTGGGTTTGTCGAGAGTTTGGTCCGCGCCAGCGCCGGCAGTGGCAGTGGCAGAATCAGTGGCAGTCGCAGTGACCATGGGCGTGGCACTGGCAACCTCACCACTATTTTCGGGAGAATGGCGACTTGTTCTTCCTCTTCGCCCATCGTCTTCCTTCATCTCGGTCTCGACTTCGTCGGCCACGCTCCCCAGCATACTTTTCGGTCTCGGGCCCTGGGTCTGGCTATGTCTGCTCTTCAGACTACGCGTGGGTCGTTTGCCGCTGTGCGCGCCGTCCGACGCTGCGCCATGGCTCCCCGCGGGAGCTGAAGCTGGAGCTCCCTCCACCGATGAGTGAGAGACCTCAGAAGATACCGAGGAGCGCCGCCGCGTGAATGTGGCCCGCCATCGCGTCTTCAGGTCGCCCATAATCGTCGAGGACGTCGGCATCTACATCGGCCGCCTCTCTCACGTCGGACACGAGAGCGTGGTCCGGACGTGTGTGGTACAGGACCGTCGGGGCGTGGAGAGCGTTCTCTTCTGTCGTCCGCGAAACCCGGGGGAGAGAGAACAGTTAATAGAGGAATCTTTCTTTTTCTTGAAAAGACTCCTCCGCTCGTATTATGGGGCTGGCCTGTGGTGGGTGCAATTACGGCGTGCGCAATTCGACAATTGCTCCTCAGTCAGTGGTGATGGTGACGGTACAGGCCCCCCATTCGTCGAGTGGTCGGACCAAATCGCCAGGAAAGGAGTGCTGTGCAATATCACAAAATCGAATGATGCGGTGGAAAATTCCAGAAGACCAGAAGTCCAAATCAGACCAGGTTCGGATTCAATATAGATTATATGCAGCACAGTACGAACTGGACAGTAATTTAAGGTGAGGTCCAAACTTCACCTTCCCCCCCCCCGGTGCCCAATCATCTCTCCACCAGCACAATAATAATCCATCTTGCAAATAAAATGTTACCCTGCTCTGCTCTGCTCTGCTCTGCTCTGCCCTGCCCTGCCTTCCATAGCAGAGCAACCTTACCTTTCCAGACGGCTTTTATTTTCCATCCTTCTCTCCATCGCCCTATCACCGCCCAACTCCAGCACATTGCGTTCCCCTGCAAGTCAGGTAGCACCCGAGAACCTGTAAGGCCGTTCCCCGTCTCCCCTGTATCGTCCGCCAACCGTTGAATCCAACCGAGACGAAAAGACAAGCCTTCCCCTGGCCCCGGCACGCCCTGGCTTGATGGGAAATCATGGAAGAAAATAAATTCCAATGGTCAAATTGCCATCCCGCACACTCCTTTCGATCCAGTTTGCCACCCCATGCGGGAATGCCCAGGGAAAATGCCCACCCATTTAATTCTTGGGGCCGGGGGGGGGGGGGGGGGCCGCCCCCCGGGGTTTTTTGTTTTGGGAGGGCGCCCCGCGTTTTTTATGTGCCCGGGAGCGGCGGGGGGGGCAAAAACAGAAGGGGGGGGC
>JAPZPC010000273.1:0-31343 GCA_037952705.1 Haplographium delicatum
TTAATGGTTAGAGCAGGATACTTCTAATATCTAGATACAAGTTCGAATCTTGTATAGGAATAAAATTATAATAATAAGCACAATAAATTTCTATATTATTATTATAACTTTATATAACCCAATATTTAATTTCTAATCAAATAATACAATAATAAGAAAAGTTATTTTTCTTAAGGTATTTTTCTCAAATAACAAAAAAAATAATGCCACAATTAGTACCTTTTTACTTTGTAAATGAAGTTGTGTTTACATTTATATTACTTGTAATAATGATATATGTGTTCTCTAAATATATATTACCAAGATTTGTACGTTTATTTTTAACTCGTACATTTATAAGCAAATTATAATATAATAGTATTATTATATTAATATCAATGAATATCAAAGAAGAAAATTTATTTTTTTCTATAAAAATAACAAAATATGTTAAAAAATTTTAATTTAGAAATATTAAGTCCTTTAGATCAATTTGAAATAAGAGATTTATTAAGCTTAGATGCACCAATATTAGGTAATTTACATTTATCTATAACTAATACAGGTTTATACTTAACAATAGGTACTTTATTTATATTAGTTTTAGGTATACTTAGTACTAATTATAACAAATTAGTAAGTGATAACTGATCAATAGCTCAAGAATCATTATATGCTACTATACATGGTATAGTAACAGGACAAATAAACCCTAGAACAGGGCAAATGTATTTCCCATTTATGTATACATTATTTATATTTATATTAATGAATAATTTAATAGGATTAGTACCTTATAGTTTTGCAACTACAAGTCACTTTATATTAACATTCTCTCTTAGTTTTAGTATAATTTTAGGAGCTACAATATTAGGATTCCAAAAACATGGTTTAGAATTCTTTTCATTATTAGTACCTGCAGGATGTCCTTTACCTTTATTACCACTATTAGTTTTAATAGAATTAATATCATATTTAGCTAGAAATATCTCATTAGGTTTAAGATTAGCAGCTAATATTTTAAGTGGTCATATGTTATTAAATATATTAGCAGGTTTCACTTATAATATAATGACTTCAGGTATTATATTCTTCTTTTTAGGTTTAATACCTTTAGCCTTTATAGTAGCTTTCTCAGGTTTAGAATTAGGAATTGCGTTTATACAAGCTCAAGTTTTCATAGTTTTAGCAAGTAGTTATATTAAAGATGGATTAGATTTACACTAATCTAATATTAATATTAAATATTAATAATAATTATAAGTAATATAAACTAATTATAATAAATATACTATAAATATATTTATAAGGAAAGTCCAAAGTTTAATCTAAATATATTTATTTAAGGAATTTTAGCAAAAGTTAAGGTATTAAGGGGAAAATATATATTATCTTTATAACAAATAAGAGATAATAATGAAAATACAAGCCTATTTAAAACTTTAAGTTAGTTTAATGATTAAAACAAGATCTAGCTTACCTATATTCTTATAATAAAATTAAATTAAAAAAGATTAATATTATATAAAATATAAATAATATAATATTATAAAATAATAAAAATAGATAAGAAATGTTAAATTGAGTTTGATGATGGCTCTGATTGAACGCTGTTCAAATGCATGACACATGCTAATCGTACGATTAATTTAAAATAGTTAATATTTTTTTTTAATAGTGGTGTACAGGTGAGTAAGTAGTATTTTGGCCTACCCTGAAGTAACGTTGAAATAACGTGATAAAATAATAGTATCTTTCATTAACTATTAATAATAAAGAATAGGATTTATTATAATTTAAACTTATGGTGCGGATATATGATATTAATTCTATTAATATTATATTTGAAGTGTAAAAACAAATAATATTATTCGGATTATGAGAGATCCAATATAATTATATAGGTGAAAAAAATAAACAGATCTGATAATGTCGCTTTAGGAGGACTATAAATAATTCCGGATAGGTAGTAGTTAAGGTAATGGCTTAACTAGCCAAAAATTTCGTAGTCGAGTCTGAAAGGTCGATCGACCACATTGGGTCTGAAAAAACCCCAATGCGTTATAGTACAGCAGTGAGGAATATTGGTCAATGGCCTAACGGCTGAACCAGCAATTTGAAGGAGTGTATAAGGATGATCTCCTATAAAGCTCTAGATAGAAAACTGATAATGACAAATTTCTATCTATAGGTCTTGACCAAATTACGTGCCAGCAGTCGCGGTAATACGTAGAAGACAAGTGTTATTCATCTTTAATAGGTTTAAAGGGTACCTAGACGGTTTAATTAGCCAAAGACGGGGTACAATTAAACTAGAGTTTTATACGAGAAGGTAGAATTTTTGGTGTAGAGTCGATATTCTTTGATACCTTAAGGACTGGTAAGGGCGAAGGCAACCTTTTATGTAAAAACTGACGTTGAGGGACGAAGGCATGCGTAGCGAACAGGATTAGATACCCTAATAGTCATAGCAGAAAATGATGAATGCCATAGATTAGAACAAATATAAGTTTTGGTTTATAAATGAAAGTGTAAGCATTCCACCTCAAGAGTAATGTGGCAACGCAGGAACTGAAATCATTAGACCGTTTCTGAAACCAGTAGTGAAGTATGTTATTTAATTCGATAATCCTCGAAAAACCTTACCACAATTTGAATATTATATATTTATATAATACAGGTGTTGCACGGCTGTCATAAGTTAATGTCGTGAGATCATGGCTTAGTTCATGAAATTAACGAAAACCCTTGCTTTATTTATAAAATATTTTATAAAGCAGTTCACCTTAATAAGGGAAAGATAATAGGGACCAAGACAAGTCAATATGACCCTAATATTGTGGGCTATAGACGTGCCGCATTTGCCTAGACAAAGAGAAGCGAAAACGTGAGTATGAGCTAATCTCAAAAAATAGGATAAAACAAGAATTGTAGTCTGAAATTCGACTACATGAATAAGGAATTACTAGTAATCGTGAATCACCATGTCACGGTGAATTTTTTCTCAGATAGGTACTAACTACTCGTCAGGCGCCGAAATAAGTACGTGCAATAAGTTTGGCTCTTTATTTTATATCTTTTCATGATTTTTTATTTGTTGGTATTAGTACCGGTGGATTTTTATATGAATGATTTATTTTAAATTTATAGTTATAAATTTAATAGGTAGTGTCTATTTAATTTTGACATTAAAAATAAAATATATAACCCTATATTATGTTACTGGAACATATTGTAGTCTGAAGTATAAATAAAGATTTATGTTAAGCTTTGAGTAAATTATCAAAAGGTGGTAATATATAGAATAGAAGTCTTCGTATGCGTGGCTTTGATTGGTGTTAAGTCGAAATACGGTTCGTGTAGTGGAAGTTGCACGGGATTAATTAATTGATACAATTATACATATATAATATATATATATGTAAAGGAAGGTTCCGTTTGTTGGTATGACGGGTTGAGCTGTAAACTCAATAGCAATAGGCTGTCGAAGGTTCAATTCCTTTTCTTCCTAGTTATATAATTTAAATTATTTATTAAATCTATTGTAGCTTCTATAGCTCAACGGTAGAGCAGGATACTGTTAATATTCTGATAGATGTTCAATTCATCTTAGAGGCTAATTAAATAATTACAATTTGTTAATTATTATTTTTATTTATTTTATTATTTAGTTAATTTATGTTAAGTAATTAGCATATATAATTAAATTAATTTAATTTATTATCATCCTCTAATATTTAAAGTTATGAGGTATATTATATAATATAAATTTTGTCTAATTTATTTTTAGTTAATGAAGTTTATACTAACGGTTTTAGTACTACTATATTAGATTTATTAAGTTTAATAGCTATTATATGTGGTATATTAGTTATTATAAGTAAAAATCCTATTATATCTGTATTATTTTTAATAGGTTTATTTTTTTGTATGGCATGTTATTTAGTTATGATTGGTTTAAGTTTTGTAGGTTTATCTTATTTATTAGTATATGTTGGAGCTGTTTCTATACTTTTCTTATTTATATTAATGTTAATAAATGTTAGAATAAGTGAACTACAAAGTAATGCTAAAGATACTATACCTTTAACATTAATTATTATAATTAGTGTATCTTATCCTTTATCTCAAATATTACCTTATAATATTATTAAATTTAATAGTATTATAACTGATATTTATGAAAAATTATATTCAGGTAATATTAATGTTATTAATATATTATCTGATAATTCAAAAGAATCTGATAACATTTCATTTGTTACAAGTAAAATATGAGATGGTAATTTAATGGGAACTAGTCATATAACTAGTATAGGTCATATAATGTATTCTAGCTATAGTATATGATTAATAATTACTAGTATTATATTATTATTAGCAATGGTAGGTGCAATAGTTATAACTATAAAACAAAAATCTACTAATAATAAAGGAATTAGTTCAGTGGTAGAGCGACCGTTTTACACACGGTAAGTCAGGTGTTCAAATCACCTATTCCTTATTTAAATTTATTAAATATCAATTAATTATATTATATGATATAAATTAGATTGTATTAGTATAATCTAATTATTATTTAGGTTTATAGTTAAAGAGACCTTGGTATAATGGTTATTACATGTGGCTTTTAATCACTAAGGTATGGGTTCAAATCCCATAGGTCTTATTATATAAAGTGGGTATCAGTTAATTGGTAAGCTGTCCGTCTTCCAAATGGAGTATGTCGATTCGAGTTCGACTACCCACATAATATATATATAAGTATATAATTACTTAAGGGTTAGTAACTTAATTGGTCAAGGACTCCCTTGTCACGGGAGTAGATATCGGTTCGAATCCGGTCTGGCCCGTAAAATATAGTATATATTTTATAGTAATTATCAAGGGAAAAGTCGCCATAGGTAGGGTAAGATATTTGCTAAATATTGTGTTTTTACACTTGAGTGTTCGATTCACTTCTTTTCCGTATTTATATTTTAAGAGCATAATTTAATTGGTCAAAATGGAAAGCTTCAACCTTTATCTTCTTAGTTCGAGTCTAAGTGCTCTTGTTTATATATATATATAATATTTAATACAGATTCTTTAACTTAAGTGGTAAAGTGCGTTTTTGATAAGGATGCTATTCAAGTTCGAGTCTTGGAAGAATCATCCCCTATAAAGGGGGAATAATAATATATTTAATTATATATATTATTATTTATAATAAATTATATAATAAATATAATATATTATATAATAGATATAGTATATTAAGCTTAATATAAACTTATTTTAAGGTTATAATTCTGTTATGTTATATATATAACGGAAAAATCTTTACAATATAATTAGAAGGTTAACCACAGAAAATCATCAAGCTTATGGGATTAACATAGAAAATCATCAAGCTTATGAGATTAACATAGACAATCATCAAGCTTATGAGATTGTGTAGAAAATCATCAAGCTTATGAGATTGTGTGGATAACCATCAAGCTTATTGGATTGTGTTTGTACAGAATAATATCCTATATATTGTTACTATATTAAGCTTAATATACATAAAATATATTTATTAAGAGAATTGACCGAGTGGTTTAAGGTGGTAAGCTTGAAACTTATTTGATTGAATAAATCACATCCGTTCGAATCGGATATTCTCTGAATTAAATAATATAAATTAAATTAAAAAATATAACTTTATACGGGTTAGAGCCAGGTTGGTTAGGCGCCTCATTTGGGTTGAGGAGTTGTTATGTTCGAATCATAATAACCCGAATAGTAAAGACATTATAGTGTAACATTTCACAAAAATAGATAAGAAATGTTAAATAATACTAAACATAAAAGATATAAAATAATATTTCATATATTTATATAAATATATGAAAGTATATAAAGAAATTATTATGGATAACTAGCTATGTATTAAAGAGAAGACAACTTAAATTGTACTTTGATAGAAGTAAGGGTACATAAACTCTTAGAGAAATTAAGTAATTAAAAAAAAAACGAAGTGAACTGAAATATCTCAGTAACTTCAGGAAAAGAAATCAAACGAGATTCTATGATTAGTGTGAATGAAAGTAGAATAGCCTATAAGTAAAATGGAATAAAACTGTTTGAAAAAGGGGAACCTTCCTCTAAGGCTAAATATAATACATAAGCGATAGTGAAAAGTACTGTGAAGGAAAGTTTAGAAATAGTAATTTTATAAGCAGCTCGAGTTGTTAAAATAAGAGCGTACCTTTTGTATAATGGGCCACTAAGTTAATATTAGATGCGAACAGATTAAGATTAATATAAAAATTAAAATTAATTTGTTAAGATAAACCAATTATATAGTAATGATTAGTGTCTAAAATTAGACCCGAAGCCTGGTGATCTTACTACAATCAGAGTTATAAAAGCTCGCACGGGTTATCGTTGTAAGGATATCCGAAGAATTGTGGTAAGTAGTGAAAGACAATGCTGACCAGGTTAGCTGGTTTTCTGCGAAACCTATGTAAGTAGGTAATTCAAGTAACATTTTAGTAGGTACAGAACTGTGATCTCAGGCAAATATTATTTAATATGTCAATAGATATATTAAACAAGTTTGTATATATCGGGGGATCGTGAAGATTTTATCGGTGAGTATTCGCACTCGGAAGGGCTAAAATGAATCTTGAACAATCAGACATAGTATGCTAAGGTTGTATGTCAAAAGGGAAACAGCCCAGAACAAAAGTTAAGGTTCCAAAATTAGTATTAAGTGAATTTAAGGAAGTTTTTAACAAAAACAACTAGGAAATAGGCTTAGAGGCTGCCACTTTTTTAAGATCTCGTAACAGAGCACTAGTTTAATATAGTTAAAAGCGCCGATGAATTTAAAGGATCTAAATATTATACCGAAACTTTGTCCATATCTGTCAGTTATATTAATATAATTGGCTTTTGGTGGGGTAGCAGAACGTTGAGTATTTAATAGATTTATTTTTTTTATAAATAAATATTTATATCTCAATTGACAATGGTGGCATGAGTAACGATAAAGGGATTTAATACCCTCGCCTAAAGCTTATGGATTTTTTGAAGCAACGGCCTCTAAGTTAAAACTCTAAAGGGTTTGACGATGAGATAATTTTAATTATTGACTGAATGGCTATCAGGTTACGACTCTGAATAATTAGATTAGTATGATTAGGCTTTCTTTTTAGATTGATGAGCAAAAAAAAACTTAATATATATTAAGGTGGAGTAACTCATTTCCGACGCAGAAACCCTATTATAAGATTGAAAAGATGTCCTGGAAAAACCAATTGGTGGTCGGAGTATGTGGTGATAAACTAAAAAGATGACCCATACGACAAATCAGTGAATAAAATATACCGTACCTAAAAACTACCACGAGTAAGCTAGTAGAGTATACGAAGGCGTTTGAGCTAACAATCATTAAGGAACTCGGCAAATTAACTCGCGTAACTTCGGAATAAGGAGTGCCATTCCTCCTGAATAATATCAGGTAAAGAAGAGGAAGCAAGGAATAGTGTTGTACGACTGTTTAATTAAAACAAAGCACTTTGCGATAAGATGATAAATCAATGTATTGAGTGTGATCTCTGCCCGATGTCGGCTGGTTAACAGATTATCTAAAGTTTAAAATTTTGGTGTTGACGGAAACCCCGATTAATGGCGGCCTTATAAGTGAGGGTCCTAAGGTAGCGGAATTTCTTGGCCGTTAAATGCGGTCGCGCATGAATGACGTAACGATACAACAGCTGTCTCAATGATTGGCTCAGTGAAATTGGAATAGCTGTGAAGATACAGTTTACCTCTAGTTAGACGAGAAGACCCTATGCAGCTTTACTGTTACTAATTATTGAGTATGACATAACAAATTTTAGTGTATAAGGTAATTGATTAGATATAATTGAAACACCTTTATTTGTTTGTCATATTAGTGAGATCATCGAAAGGTGATCTTGCCTTGTTATTTTAACAAGTCACCTTAACCTAGACCAAAAAATACGGCGGGTTGGTACAATTGCTAGAAGACAGTTTATGCGGGGCACAGACCTCATAAATAGTACCTGAGTGTATCCAAATTTGTTTATATAAATTAAATTAGATTGTAATAAATTTATTTTACTTTACTTTCTAGTATTTTTTATATATTTTATTTAGTGTAAATATTCTACACTGAATTCATATTTTCTCTATTAAATTAGAACTTTATTTTTTTTAGAAAGTAAGATTTTAACTATATGGAAAATAGACGTATTTTTGACATTATATTTATATGGTGTCATTCACTATTATATTAATATATTTATAAAATTAAATATATCAATCTTTAATATAATAAAATATGATAATTACTTGTCAAGTTTAATGGCTTAATCTTGCTTAACTGTTTGACTTACATGTCTATCAGTCGCGTAAGCGGGGCATATGATCACAGGACACTTAAAGGAAAGGTCTTGGATTATAGAAAAAGCTACGCTAGGGATGTATGTCCTTCAATATTTAATTTGTAATATAATAGTATATTATAAATTAAATCATTGTAATTTATTTGGGTTAAGTTCAAAGATAACTTTAATATAAAGTTAATTTGAAGCGTAATTTATATGTATACATAAATATATGAAAACGTTCAAAGACTAGTTAGTGAGTTAGTATTAACAATAATCTTTCTAATAATACCCAACATTTATTTTTATGTAATATATGTTAAGTTATAATAAGGTAAATACCTGAGAATATAAAAAAATCTAAATCTATGAATAACAACAAAAAAAGCAATTTAGATATATTAGAACAAAATTCTAATATTTTTATTAATAAAATTAATAAAAAATATAAAACTATAAAGTTAGATACTAGATTAGATGATATAGGAGAAATTAGACATTTCCCTCCTGCACATAAAGAATGAAAAAATAGTATATATGCTTATAATAGTAATTATGCTAAATATTTACCATCTATTGATAAAAATGTAATTAACATAATTAAAAGTTATTTTAACTTTTATTTTAATGAAAAATATTTAAAAGTAGATAAAATTAGTCCTAAATCAAGACGTTTATCTGTAAATAAAATATATGTAAGTAGAATAGAAGTTAAACATACTAATGATAAAGCTATTATTACTTTTTATGTCTTTAATAAGGAAAAATTAAATTTAATGAGAAAAATAAGAAGATTACAATTTTCATTATTAAATAAAATGAAAATGTCTTTAAATACTAAATTAAATACAATTTTTATAGATGATTCTAATATTAGAAATAATTTATTAACTCTTATAGATTCACCAGAAAAATTTTCTAATACTAATTTAGAAAATTTATTAAATAAAAACGATGAATATGTATATTTAAGCATAATTAAAAACATATTTAAAAAAGAATTAACTCTTATTAAAAATTATAAATTAAATTTAGATTTAAATAAATCTAAATTTGAAGATAGATTCTTATTAATATTAGGTAATATATTAAGCAAATTTTACAATAAAAAAGTAGAATTTAATATAATTAATTTAAAATCAGTATCATATAATACTGATATATTTACAGAAATTTTGGCTTCTAAATTAAAAAATAGAGACCTTAATGTAATTAAAGTATTAAATAAATTTATAAGCAAAGTAAATTTACCTAATATTAATAGAATAGTAGATAAATATAGTAAAAATCCTATAAAATTAACATATTTATTATCTAATAAATTTAAAAATTTAAATTTAAATTATATTTTTAGAAAAAATAAAGAAGTTAAGGATAGTTTAGATACATTATTATTAAATAATTACCCTAATGAATTAAATACTAACAATACTGATAATATAATTAATAAAGTTATATTTGATTCTATAAAATACAAAAATATGGGTGGTATAAGATTAGAAGCAAAAGGAAGATTAACTAGACGTTTTAAAGCTCAAAGAGCTATGTTAAAAATTAGATGAAAAGGAGGTTTAAAAAATATAGATTCTTCATACAAAGGATTATCATCTGTAATCTTAAGAGGACATTTGAAATCTAATGTAGAATATACTTTTGCAAAATCTAAACGTCGTATAGGAGCCTTTGGTGTAAAAGGTTGAATAAGTGGTAAATAATTATTACATACACATTTAAGTAATAATTCCAAAAAACAACATATATTATTTAGATATGATGAAGAAATAGTCTGAACCATTTTGTGAAAAATGGAAATAAAGTTTATTAACTTTTATGATAACAAGTTGAACAGGCTAATTGCGCCAGAGTGTACAAAATGAGTGCGCAGTTTGGCACCTCGATGTCGGCTTGACTTATCCTCATGGATGCAGTAGCTATGAAGGGTTCGACTGTTCGTCGATTAAAAAGTCACATGAGCTGGGTTAAATACGTCGTGAGACAGTATGGCTTCTATCTTCTAGAGGGAATTAGAATAAAATAAAGACCAACCTTTGTACGAAAGGAGCTTGGTTTATCAACCCATGGTTTACCTGTTGTTTACAGACTTTAAATTAGTTTAAAGTTAGTTTATACTTTATTCAATTATGTATATAACATATAGTAGGCACGGCAGGAAAGCTATGTTGATTAGAAATAAGTCCTGAATGCATATAAGGACGAAGTTTACTTTAAGATATTCTTCAACATACGTAATAGAACATTACGATTTTTTTTTGTTTTTAATAACAAATACAATTAATAGGCTTTACCTGAAATAATTTTGATGTTCTTAGGGATAAAGTACTAATTTTTATTTTACTGTTCGTTAATATATCTTATGTAAAATAGTATTATCATAATAATGATGCCTGATTAGCATAAAAGTAATGCAGTTGTTTTGTAACCAACAGAAGCAAGTGCGATACTTGCATTGGGCTATTTAAGGCCTTATGGTCAAGTGGTTACGACACGGTGTTTTCATCACTGTAACAGGGGTTCGATCCCCCTTAAGGCTATTAATTTGCGGGTTGATGTAATAGTAACATAATTGGCTCATGCCCAATCTATATTGGTGCAACTCCTTTATCCGCATTTTACTATTTATAAAAATTTATTTATTTATTTTAAATATAAACAAGATATGAGGCTATAGCTTAATTGGTAAAGCATACTGCTCATAACGGTCCTACTAAGTGTTCAAGTCACTTTAGCCTTAATATATTATTAAAAAAAAAATGATTAATTTTATGTATAATTTAATTATTTAGTCCGAGTGCTGGAATTGGTAGACAGGGTAATCTTAAGATTTACTGATTTAATCGTGAACGTTCAAGTCGTTTCTCGGATAATTTTTATACAATAAAATTTTTAATTTTATCTCACTTAGTGATTCTACGGGGATATAGTTTAATTGGTAAAACTACGATCTTGCACATCGTCATTTCAGGATCGATTCCTGATTTCTCCAATTTATTTATAATTTTATAAATTTTATAAGCTCGAGAAGCTCAATTTGGTAGAGCGGAACTCTGAAGATGTTTAGGCTGTAAGTTCAAGTCTTACCTCGAGCAATTATATAAGGTAATGATGGAATTGGTAGACATGAATAGTTTAGGCCTATTATTTTATCCGTTCAAGTCGGATTTACCCTAATATAATAAATATTTGTAATTACTATATTTATAAATTTAACAATTATAATATGGCTATGTTGTGGACTAATCGGTAAGTCATAAATTTTTGGTATTTACTATTGTGTGTTCGAATCACGCCAACATAAAATTTTATGTATAAAAGAAAATAGTAAATAAAGAAAAAAAGTAGTTTTTCTATTAAAAACTTTTAACAGGTGGACATAATTCAATCGGTAGAATAGCTGTATGTGGCACAGTTGGTTCCCTGTTCAAGTCAGGGTGTCCTCCCTTATATATTTATAATTAAATTTATATAAACAATATATGTTTATTATATTGTATATATCTAATATATATCTAATATATATTTATTATATTATATATTTAATATATATAATAAAAACTGGGATAGTTTAATTGGTCTAGAACATTAATTTCATGAATTAAGAATGAGAATTCGATCTTCTCTCCCGGTTTTTATATAAAACATGATAAGAAACGGAAAATTTAGTAAAAATGAATAAAAATGGATAAGAAATGGAAAAAATTAGTAATAGAAAACATATCATAAGAATATGTTATACGTAAATTTTTTTTAAAGAAGATTATTAAGTATTAGGTAATACTATTAATTATATTGTATGTATAATTAATGTAAATACAGTGTAATTAATATAAATATATGTAGTAATACATAAAGGTTCGATTCCTAAATGATCTTATGATTTTATATTCAATTATATCTTTATTATTTTCTAATTCCGTCACTTTGAGACGAGATATGTCTATTTTATTTAATAGAATAGCTATTATAATCCTTTTCTTTTCTGCATTACAAGCATATACTAGTTTATATATCTCTTATTTAGCTAAAGGTGTAGGTATACATGGAGGTTTATTTCATGTAACTAGTACTACACAAATATTTCATATATTTATATTTTTAGTTAGTATAGCTATAATACAATTAACTAGTTTCTATCCTAGAAAAGTATGAATACCTGAATATTCTTCATTAGTTTCTATGATGTATTCAAAATTTATATATTACGAAACAAAAATTAAAAATAAAATGGGAGAACATATGAAAATAATAGAATATCCTTTAATATTATTATTTATAATAATAGGAGCTTTATTTTTAATTTCTACTAGTGATTTAGTTTCAATGTTTTTATCTATAGAATTACAAAGTTATGGTTTATACTTATTAAGTACAATATATAGAAATTCAGAAGAAGCTACAACAGGTGGTCTTACATATTTCTTATTAGGAGGTTTAAGTTCTTGTTTTATTTTATTAGGTACAGCTTTATTATATGCAAATTCAGGTACTACTAATTTAGATGGTATATACATTATTAGTAGTATAAGTGAAACATTAAATGATAGTATGGAAAGCAATATGTTCTGATACAAACCTTATTATATAAATATAGCTTTACTTGTTATGAGTATAGGATTTTTATTTAAAATAGGTGCTGCTCCATTCCATTTCTGATCTCCTGATGTATATGATGCTATACCTACAATAGTTACAACTTTTGTAGCTATTATTGCAAAAATATCTATATTAATATTCTTTTTAGAATTAGTTTATTATACTAATAATTCTTTCTTTGGATCTACTTTCAATTGAACTTATGGTTTATTGATAAGTTCTTTATTATCTTTAATAATAGGGACAGTAGTAGGTTTAACACAATTTAGAATAAAAAGATTATTTGCTTATAGTACTATATCTCATATAGGATTTATATTATTAGCCTTAAGTATATCAAGTATAGAATCAACACAAGCATTTATTTTCTATTTAATGCAATATTCAATAAGTAATTTAAATGCCTTTATGATACTTGTAGCCATAGGTTTCTCTTTATATTGTTATTATAATAATGATCAAGAATTTAAAAAATTAACAGATAAAAATAATTCACCAATACAATTAATTTCTCAATTAAGAGGTTATTTCTATATAAACCCTGTATTAGCCTTAAGTTTCGCTATAACAATTTTCTCATTTGTAGGTGTACCACCTCTTGTAGGATTTTTTGCTAAACAAATGGTATTAAGTGCAGCATTAGATAATGGTTATGTATTCTTATCATTAGTTGGTATATTAACTAGTGTTGTAGGTGGTGTATATTATTTAAATATAATAAAAGAAATTTTCTTCTTTAAACCAGGATATAAATTAAACCCTGTATTTGATAATTTAAATATAAAAGGTAATATTGTAAAAAATAATACTGTAGTTAAAGAAGTATCATTTAAACATAATAATATTGTTTTATCTAATTCTTTAAGTATTACAATATCAATTATAACTATGATAACTTTATTATTTATGTTTATGAATAAGGAATGATTAAGTATTGCCAATATATTGGCATTATATTTATTTAACGTATAAATGACAAGTATAACTTTTTTCTTTTTATTTGTTCCTATAGTAGCTTTTTTATTATTAGTTCTTAATTTAATATTAGCTCCTCATGCTCCATATCAAGAGAAATATAGTACTTTTGAATGTGGATTCCATAGTTTCTTAGGACAAAATAGAGCACAATTTAGTATTTCTTTCTTTATTTTCGCTTTATTATTTTTATTATTTGATTTAGAAATTCTTTTAGCATATCCATATGTTGTTAGTATATATGGTAATAATTTATATGGTTTAATCTTAGTTCTTATCTTCTTCCTAGCTTTAACATTAGGTTTTGTATTTGAATTAGGTAAAAATGCATTAAAAATAGATAGTAGACAAGTAATCACTTTAATAAACTCTCCTTATATGGTAATGGAAGTTTATAAAAATGTATTACCTTTTTTATCATCAATATTTAAATCTATATTTAAAAGATAATATTATATTAAATATAATATTATAAATATTTAGATTTATAATATTGTTATAGTATAGTTTAATATATTATAACAATATATGTTTATTTTAGGACTAATTCGTCAACGTTTATTTAAGTTAACTTAGTTAAAATAATTAAATAAAATCTAGGATTAGTATTTATTTTCATAATATAAAATATGTTTTTATTTAATAGTATTTTCGCAGTTAATTGTGATACACCTAAACCGTGAGGTATATATTTCCAAGATAGTGCTACTCCACAAATGGAAGGTTTAGTGGAATTACATGATAATATAATGTTCTATTTAGTTACTATATTATTTAGTGTTACTTGAATATTAGTTAGTATAATTAGAAATTATAATAGTGTTACATCACCTATATCTCATAAATATTTAAATCATGGTACATTAATTGAATTAATTTGAACTATAACACCAGCTTTAATATTAATATTAGTTGCTTTCCCTTCATTTAAATTATTATATTTAATGGATGAAGTTAGTGATCCAGCTATGTCTATATTAGCTGAAGGACATCAATGATACTGAAGTTACCAATACCCTGATTTCTTAAACTCAGATGAAGAATTTATTGAATTCGATTCATATATAGTACCAGAATCAGATTTAGAAGAAGGTACTTTAAGAATGTTAGAAGTAGATAACAGAGTAATTCTTCCTGAATTTACACATGTTAGATTTATAATACATTCAGGAGATGTTATACATTCATTTGCTGTTCCAGCTTTAGGTATAAAATGTGATGCTTATCCTGGAAGATTAAATCAAGTTTCAGTTCTTGTTAATAGAGAAGGTGTATTCTATGGTCAATGTTCTGAAATATGTGGAATATTACACAGTTCAATGCCTATTGTTATAGAATCAGTAAGTATAGAAAAATTCTTAACATGATTAGAAGAACAATAATTATTTATAATATTATAAATATATAAATATTATTCTTATTAGCTTAATGGTTAGAGCAATTATCTATGATATATATATATATATATATATATATTATGATACTAGGATTTAAGTTCAATTCTTAAATAAGATACCTATAATATATATTTTTTTTAATAGTTTTTAAAACTATTTTAACGTGTTAAGCAATTTACTAAGTCCAGACTTATCCGCTGTGGTATTTACCGATTATTGCTAACTCAGGGATGTTATTTTAATAATGATCTCGAGTTATTATATTTAGACTAATGGTATAAATATAATAAAGTTTACTACGGGGGTAGTTAAATATAGAGATAACTATTTTTTATTTCTAGTTTTTGTAATAAGAACAATTTATATAAAAAAAAAGATGATACAAGCAGCAAGAATAATAGGTACAGGTTTAGCAACAACAGGTTTAATAGGAGCAGGAGTAGGAATAGGTGTAGTTTTCGGTGCATTAATATTAGGTGTAGCAAGAAATCCTTCTTTAAGAGGTCAATTATTTAATTATGCTATTTTGGGTTTTGCATTTTCTGAAGCCACAGGGTTATTTGCCTTGATGATGGCTTTCCTTTTATTATATGTTTCTTAATTGGTGTCGTTGTATTAATACAATGATCTAATGAAAAATTAACTATATTAAGAAAAAGAATTAGCCGTAGAGAAGAAAAAATTGAAAAACTCGAAAAAAATTTAGCTAAAAAGAAAAAACAATTTGAAAAGGGAAAACTTTCAAAAGAAAAGTATTATGCAATAAAAGCTTTTATAAATAATCTTATAGCTAAATTAAAAAGAGAAATAGAATGGATTACTTCTGAAATAAAAAAACTTCTTAAGTTTAAACGTAATAATATGAAATTAAAAAAAGGACCCAAATCCAAAGATTTAATGGATAGATTGAAATTAGGTTTATTCTTAATTATGGTAATACTTATAATAATTGTTTATATAAGATATTATTTTGGTATATAATAGTATTTTATTATTTGCATGCTTATAAAATTAAATTTTATAAGCAGCATATTCTTATTAGCTTAATGGTTAGAGCAGGATACTTCTAATATCTAGATACAAGTTCGAATCTTGTATAGGAATAAAATTATAATAATAATAATAATAAAATTAAAAATTTAACCTAACATTTATTTATATAAATATATACAATTTATATTTATAATTAAATAAAGTTAGAATATAAATAAAATTATTTATGGTATATGCTCCTACTTTAATTTCTATATTGGAAGTATTAATTGTAATAGTTCCTGTATTAATGGCTGTAGCTTTTGTAACAGTAGCTGAAAGAAAAACTATGGCTAGTATGCAAAGAAGATTAGGTCCTAATGCGGTAGGATACTATGGATTATTACAAGCTTTTGCTGATGCTTTAAAATTAATAATAAAAGAATATGTAGCACCTTCACAAGCTAATATGTCTTTATTCTTTCTTGGTCCTATAGTAACTTTAATTTTCTCATTATTAGGTTGATTAGTTGTTCCTTATGGACCCGGACTTGCTTTAGGAGATTTAAATTTAGGTATACTTTATATGTTAGCTGTATCTTCACTATCTACATATGGTATATTATTAGCAGGTTGAAGTGCTAATAGTAAGTATGCTTTCTTAGGTTCTCTTAGAAGTACAGCTCAATTAATTAGTTATGAATTAATTTTAAGTTCTGCTATATTATTAGTTGTAATGTTAACTGGTAGTTTAAATATTACTGCTAATATAGAAGCTCAAAGATCTATTTGATTTATAGTACCTTTATTCCCTATATTTATTATATTCTTTATAGGATCTATAGCAGAAACAAATAGACCTCCATTTGATTTAGCTGAAGCTGAATCAGAATTAGTTAGTGGATTTATGACTGAACATGCTGCAGTTATATTTGTATTTTTCTTCTTAGCTGAATATGCTAGTATTGTATTAATATGTTCATTAAATAGTATATTATTTTTAGGTGGATATTTATATGATTTATCTTCATTATTTAGTATTATGGAATATATTGATTATAGATTTTACACAGAAAACTTATTTACAGGTTATGCTTTAATACTTAATCCAATAACAGAAGGGTTATTTTATGGATTAAGTTTAGGTTTAAAAACATGTTTATTTATATTTACATTTATTTGAGCTAGAGCATCTTTCCCTAGAATACGTTTTGATCAATTAATGTCTTTCTGTTGAACAGTATTATTACCAATAGTTATAGCATTTATAGTATTAGTACCTTGTGTTTTATATAGTTTCAATATAATGCCTACTAATATACCTTTATTCTAATATCTTTATGTATTTATATATAAATATATAGATAATCTAATTAACATAATTAATAATGTTACTGTATTATTAAATAAATATTAATAATATAGTTATACAGGTGTAAATCTTGTATTAGATAGTATATATTTATATTAACCTCTATATCTATATATGTAATTAGCTATCATAAGTTAGTTAATTACTTAGTTAATAAATTATATATAGATATATGTTTATATAATTAATATATTTTATATTTAAATATGTTAAATTTTAACATATATACGTCACATAAATTTTTAGCTAATTAAATTGAACAAATATTAAATATATTAATAATCTTTTTATATTTAATATTTTAAATTCAAGGTATAGCTTATTATATAGTATAAATACTATAAATAATTCCGTTCCTTCTAATCAGTTTGTATATAATGAAATAAACAACTTAGACCATAACAATCAAGAGAGAAATACACAACCACTAAAAAGTTCTATAAGTTTATGAACAGAAAGATGATTTTTATCTTCTAATGCTAAAGATATAGGAATATTATATTTAATATTCGCTTTATTTTCAGGATTATTAGGTACAGCTTTTTCAGTATTAATAAGAATAGAATTAAGTGGACCTGGTGTACAATATATATCAGATAATCAATTATATAATAGTATAATAACAGCTCATGCTATATTAATGATCTTCTTTATGGTTATGCCAGCATTAATAGGAGGATTTGGTAATTTCTTATTACCTTTAATAGTAGGAGGTCCTGATATGGCTTTCCCAAGATTAAATAATATCTCATTCTGATTATTACCACCTAGTTTAGTTTTATTACTATTCTCAAGTGTAATAGAAAATGGAGCAGGAACAGGTTGAACATTATATCCACCTTTAGCAGGTGTACAAAGTCATAGTGGACCTAGTGTAGATTTAGCTATATTTGCTATTCATTTAACAGGTATAAGTAGTTTATTAGGAGCTATAAACTTTATAACAACAGTATTAAACATGAGAAGTCCAGGTATAAGATTACATAAATTAGCTTTATTTGGATGAGCTGTATTTGTTACAGCTATCTTATTATTATTATCATTACCAGTTTTAGCTGGTGGTATTACTATGGTATTAACAGATAGAAACTTTAATACATCATTCTTCGAAGCTGCTGGTGGAGGAGATCCTATTTTATTCCAACATTTATTCTGATTCTTCGGTCATCCTGAAGTTTATATTTTAATTATACCAGGTTTTGGTATAATTAGTACAGTTGTATCTGCAAGTTCAAATAAATCAGTTTTCGGATATTTAGGTATGGTTTATGCTATGATGTCTATTGGTATATTAGGTTTCTTAGTTTGAAGTCATCATATGTATACTGTAGGATTAGATGTTGATACAAGAGCTTATTTCACTGCAGCTACTTTAATTATAGCTGTACCTACAGGAATTAAAATATTCTCATGATTAGCCACATGTTATGGTGGATCATTACACTTTACACCTGCAATGTTATTTGCATTAGGTTTCATATTTATGTTCACAATGGGAGGATTAAGTGGAGTTGTTATAGCTAACGCTTCATTAGATACAGCTTTCCATGATAGAATTTTAGTTTTTTTCTTAATAGTTACATCTTCTTATATATACTTTGTACCTAATATTTATAAAGATAATTTTATGCCTAAACTTTATAATGAAGAATATATAAAAATATATTGAATAGGTTTAATGGATGCTTGTGGTAATATTCAAATTAATTTAAAAAAAAATAAATATTTAGAATATAGATTTACATTGAGATTAAATAACTCAATTTTAAATTATAATATGCTAATTAATTTTGTAAGGGTTTTAGGTGGTAAAATAATTACTGTAAATAATAATAATAATGAATTATTATGATTTGCAGATAATGAAGAAATAGTGAATGATTTAATAGAAATTATGTATAAATATCCACCTCTAACTTCTAGATTAAAATGTCAATTCATATATTTAATAAATTGTAAATGTGCAAATTCGATTAATTTTTATAAATTATATTTAAACAGAAAATACTATTTACAATATTTTATGATAAATCCTTTACAAAAACAAAATTCATATGAAAAATTGCCAAAATATTTTCCTATATGATTAAGTGGTTATCTTGAATGTAATTCTTTAATTTTTAAAAATAATATTAAGGAATATATTTTAATAAAAGTATATCATGATCATATTTTATTGGATATAATAAAAAATTATATTAATTCAATAATAAAAATAAATAAAAAAGGTAAATATGAATATGTTATTAAGATTTTTAATAAAGAAGTATTAAGTAATATTAATAACCATTTTAAACATTTTCCTTTATTAGGTGAAAAAAGTAAAATATTTAAAAGCTTTGTAACTAATATATAGATTAATTAAACTAATTTACATTTTTAAGTAAGTGTCATGTTGTAAATCCACCGTGGAATTATTTTTTTTAGTTCTTTTTTTATTATTTCCGGTAATAATTAGATATTATTGCTAACGGTAAAAGCTTATTTTATTAAGTCAATACCGTGGAAACAAAAGTTTTTTGTTGAAACAAACACGAATAAAACTGGAGGATCCGTAGAGACTAAACGTGGTAATCGAAAATTTATTAAGTTAAAGTATTAGATAAGTTATAGTCCGAACCATTATGTGAATAATGTAAAAAAAAAGAATAAGTATATTTTCCCTTTTATTTTTAATTATTATATATTTAACGTATAATAAATTACTGTATTATTATTTTAATGCTTTGTATATATTATCTACCCCCGTAGTATTGTGTACCTTGCTTTATTATACTAATACTAAAAGTATTAATATAATAACTCTAGATTATTTATATAATAATCTTAATATTATTAGTATAATAACTTAAGATTTTTATTTCTAGTTTTTGTAATAAGAACAATTTATATAAATAATAAATGTCAAGAATTTTTTTAGTACTAAAATGTATTGTTTGGGATTCTAATATGATCCCTAGTCCGCACAAATTTACAAATTATACAGTGTCTTCTGACATTGCAAGCATTATAATGGATATTGATAAATTAATACCTCAGCTTATAGGATTTATAAGCCAATTTAATGAATTAGTTACACAAACAAATATTAATGTTATAACAGATGCATCAGGTAATATGTCTATAGATGTGCCTGGTAATATGCCTGATTCTGAAGCTGCTAGAATTAGTACAAGATTAGGTATAATCGATCGTCTTATAACTAATCATGGTCAAAGCATAAATAGTTTATTTCAAGAAGGTATTACTTTGGAAAATAAATTAAAAGGTGATGACCCTAATTATGTTTCTCAGTTGGGGGATAGAATCGCTCACTTCAAGAGATTAAATGCATCATATAAACATTAACATTAATATTATTTTTAATTTGCCATACCTAATTAGGTATGGTATGACTTACTATGTTGTAGCTCATTTCCACTACGTTTTAAGTATGGGAGCTGTATTTGCTCTTTTCAGTGGATGATATTTCTGAATACCTAAATTAATAGGTTTAGATTATAATAAAACTTTAGGAAAAGTACAATTCTGACTTTTATTTATAGGAGTTAATGTTACTTTCTTCCCACAACACTTTTTAGGATTACAAGGTATGCCTAGAAGAATAAGTGATTATCCTGACGCTTTTGCAGGTTGAAATCTAGTAAGTAGTTTCGGATCTTTAATAAGTTTAGTGGCATCATTCTTATTCTTCTATATAGTATACTTACAATTAATAGAAGGTAAAGCTACAAGTAGAAATCCTTGATTGACACCACAATTCTATACAGATGCTTTCCAAGCATTGGTAAATAGAAGTTATACTAGTTTAGAATGAGCTTTAAATAGCCCACCTAAACCTCACTCATTTGTAAGTTTACCACTTCAAAGCAGGGTAATAAGCTATATAAATTCTATTACAAAACGTATAACTTTAGCTAAAATTTTAGCTAATATATTAATAGTTATATTATCAGTGACTATAACTATGCTTGGAAAACATTTTAAAATATGAGAATACCTTTTAAATTTATTTAGTATAGATATAGATTTAAATTCAGGTTTTTATGGCTTTATGTCTATTTTTGTTATTATAGGTCTTATACGTAAAATAATATTATTTTTATTTGAAGATTTAATGTATCATTTTTATGGAGACATCACTGTAAATAATATATTATTTGGTAATAAATCTACAGGAGAACCTATTAGTTTATATTTAAATAAATCAGATGATGGCGGAGAAGCTAGTGGATCAAGTAATAATAATAAAGGAGAAGCTAGCGGATCTAATAATAATGACAATAATAATGATTCTAAAAAACAAATAGAATCAAAAGATACACAATCTAGTACTCCTAGTGAAAAAAGTCTAGGTAAACGTAAAGTTGTAAGTAGTTATAGCAGTAGTTATAGTGAAGCAGGTCCTAGTCGTTCTAATGTAGAAACTAGTACAAGTTTAGATCAATTAAAACAAGATGAGGAATTAGCCCGTAGATTACAAGAAGAAGCTTATATGGATGCTGATGAAGAATTAGCTAGAAGACTTCAATATCAAAGTGATGATGAAGATTTTCAACCTAGCAGTAGTAAACCTCGTAGTAGCAGCACAAGTAGTCCTTATATAAGAAAGGATAGAAGTTTTTCAGATTTCCCTACTCAAGGTGTATATAATAGTAATTCTACTACATTAGCAGAATTATATAGAGATCTTGAAGATTTACGTAGAATTCAAGCTGATTTACCTAATAATCCTCATGCAACAGCTCATAGTTTGGCTAAAGATAATCAAGAAATCGAACGTCAAATGAGCTTCAAAGAGAAAAGAATATTAGAATTAAATAATATGGTTTTAGTTGATAAAACTAGTAGGGAAAATGAAAGTTTATTTGCTTCAGATAATAAAAACAAGAGAAAAATTTCTCCTGATTTAGAATCTTCTCCAACTAAAAAATTGGATAAAGGTAAAGGTATAGCTTTACCTGAAGAAGAAGATTGAAGAGTTACTGTCAGAAAAGAGGTAGATGCTGCGGCAGTAGCTAGAAAGGCTAGAATTTTAGCTTTATCCGAGGCAAAATCATCTTCATCAGCATCAGCGGCTCTACGTCCAGCATGGACTGTGCCTTCATCAGGGCCTAGACCTTTATATTCATCAGCAAACCCCTATACACCTGCTGAATATACTCCATCGATTAGACCTCTATATTCATCAACAGCAGGACCAACAGCAGGACCATCATCAGCTGCTGGACCATCATCAGCAGTTGGATCATCAGCTACTGGATCATCAGCAGCAGGACCATCTTCATCATATACAACTGTACCTAAATCTCCTTCTAGTACAAGTACTGATATATATGGTTGTTCAGATGATGAAAAACCTAATAAAGATTAAATATATATATATATTTAATCCTTAGTGGGGTAATTATATATATATATTATATATAATATAAAAATAGTTTATTATTTTTATATGATTTATTTCAAATTAAATACATAAATATAAACTTATTAATAAATATTTATTAATAATAGTTCATAAACTGTAATTAACAATGTTAATATTGTTAAATTATAATTATAAAAAAAGGGGATTTAAATTAAAATGTCTTATAATATAAGAAGTAATTTTCAAGCTCATCCTTTCCATTTAGTTTCTCCATCACCTTGACCTCTTTATACTAGTATAAGTTTATTATTAGTAACTACTACAGGTGTTTTATCAATGCATAGTTTTAGTAATGCTATTTATTTCTTATTTTTATCATTAGTTATTTTAATAGCTTCAATGAGTTTCTGATTCCGTGATGTAATTAGTGAAGGTACATATTTAGGTAATCATACATTAGCTGTACAAAAAGGTTTAAATTTAGGAGTTGCTTTATTTATAGCATCTGAAGCATTATTCTTCTTAGCTATATTCTGAGCTTTCTTCCATAGTGCTTTATCACCTACTGTAGAATTAGGTGCTCAATGACCACCTATGGGTATAGATTCTATAAATCCATTCGAATTACCTTTATTAAATACAGTTATATTATTATCAAGTGGTGTTACTGTTACATATGCTCATCATTCATTAATACAAGGTAATAGAGCTGGTACTTTATATGGTTTAGTTGCTACTGTTTTATTGGCAGTAGTTTTCACTTTCTTCCAAGGAGTTGAATATTCAGTATCTTCATTCACTATAAGTGATGGAATATACGGAACATGTTTCTATTTTGGTACAGGTTTCCACGGATTACATGTTATAATAGGAACAGCTTTCTTAGCTGTTGGTTTATGACGTGTCCTTGCATATCACTCAACAGATAATCATCATTTAGGTTTAGAATCAGGTATATTATATTGACATTTTGTTGATGTAGTTTGATTATTCCTTTATGTATCTATATATTATTGAGGTTCATAATAAAATGAATAATTGATATAATATAATATAATTATTATATTATATTATATTAACATAAAAATATCTAAGAAAAGATAAAGTGCTTTTAGGCTTGCTTCTACTCAAACTAACAAATAATTGTAATAATAAATAAAATTATTTGTATTAAAAAAAGAAAAAAAATTAATTAATTGTATTTAGTATACAATTAACTAGGCCTTTATTATTTTCATATGATTATGATCTATATATTATAAATATAATATAAGTAAATAAGAATATTTAACTGTATAATTAGAAATATGAAGAATCTATGGATTAAAACATAAATGTTTTAATATCTATCCAATATAATATATATTTATATTATAAATATACCAATTTTTTCCACATCTTCGATTTAAATAAAAGTAAAAAAAAAAAAAAAAAAATGAGACTTTTAAAGAGAAATACTTTATTAAATTTAGCAAATTCATATGTAATTGATGCTTCTCAACCAAGTAATATAAGTTATTTATGAAATTTCGGATCATTATTAGCTTTTTGTTTAATTATACAAATTGCAACAGGTGTTACTTTAGCTATGCATTATAACCCTAGTATATTAGAAGCTTTTAATTCAGTAGAACATATAATGCGTGATGTAAATAATGGATGATTAATACGTTATTTACATAGTAATACAGCATCAGCTTTCTTTTTCTTAGTGTATTTACATATAGGAAGAGGTTTCTACTATGGATCTTATAAAAGCCCAAGAATAACAGTATGAGTTTTAGGTACTATAATACTTATAGTAATGATACTTACAGGTTTCTTAGGATATGTTTTACCTTATGGTCAAATGAGTTTATGAGGAGCTACAGTTATAACAAATCTTATGAGTGCTATACCTTGAATCGGACAAGATATTGTTGAATTCATTTGAGGAGGATTCTCTGTTAATAATGCAACTTTAAACAGATTCTTTGCATTACATTACTTATTTCCATTCGTTTTAGCTGCATTAGTTTTAATGCATTTAATAGCATTACATGGTACAGTAGGATCAAGTAATCCTTTAGGTATATCAGGTAATTATGATAGATTATCTATGGCACCTTATTTCTTATTTAAAGATTTAGTAACAATTTTCTTATTTATAATTGTTTTAAGTATATTCGTATTCTTTATGCCTAATGCATTAGGTGATAGTGATAATTATATTATGGCTAATCCAATGCAAACACCTGCTGCTATTGTTCCTGAATGATATTTATTACCATTCTATGCAATTTTAAGATCTATACCTAATAAATTATTAGGAGTTGTTGCTATGTTAAGTGCTTTATTAATATTAATGACATTACCTTTTGCTGATTTAGGTAGATCTACAGGTTTACAATTTAGACCTTTAAGTAAATTTGCTTTCTATATATTTATTGCAGATTTCTTAACATTACTGGTATTAGGAGCTAAACATGTTGAATCTCCATTTATAGAATTTGGACAAATAGCTACAGCTTATTACTTTGCACATTTCTTAGTTATAATGCCAGCTATTAGTTTATTTGAAAATACTTTAATGGATATAAAATTAAACGATAATAAATAATTATAATTATTTTATAATTGATTAGTATTATAATACTAATTCTAATAATTATAATTGAAAGAGGGCTATATTTGTAAATGGTTTTACACTTCGATTGCAGATCGAAAGTTTAGAGAATTCGATTTTCTCGTAGCTCTACTAGCAAACGTTCAGGAATATGATATAGTTCAGCTATAATAGGTATTAGTGCTATAACATTATTAATTATTAGAATGTATAATTAGTGATGTTAATGCAACTATAGAAGAGTTAGATTGTATGCTTACAGAAGTACTTACTAATTATCATATATAATGCAATGGAAGAAGTAAATTTTTATTAATTCTATTTTAAGTTTAAATAATTTATACTTATATAATAAATATTTATATAAGTACAAAAAGCGTATTAATTCAATGGTAGAAGATAGCTCTACGGAGGCTGATGTGTAAGTTCAAATCTTACATACGCTACGATTTTAAAAATTTTAATATTTATGTTTTTTAACATAAATATTAATTAAATTTAATATTATAAATAATTAGTATATATAATATTATATATAAACAACAATTTATTAATTATAAATCATTTATATAATGTATTTAAGTTTAATACTTTTTTTAATAGGAATTTTAGGGTTCGTATTAAATAGAAAAAACATAATATTAATGTTAATTTCAATAGAAATAATGTTATTAGCTATAACATTCTTAATATTAGTAAGTTCATTAAGCATTGATGATATTTTAGGACAAACTTATGCTGTGTATATTATAACAATAGCAGGTGCAGAATCAGCTATAGGTTTAGGTATTCTAGTAGCTTTTTATAGATTAAGAGGAAGTATTACAATAGAATATAAATAATGTATCTAGCTATAATAACTTTACCTTTATTAGGGTCTATAGTTTCAGGGTTTTTTGGTAGAAAGGTAGGAGTACAAGGAGCTCATATAATTACATGTACAAATGTAATTTTAACAACAATATTTGCTATAATAGCCTTCTTTGAAGTAGGTATGAATAATATACCTGTTTCAATTGATTTATTTAGATGAATAGATTGTGAATCTTTATATGTAGTATGAGGTTTCCGTTTTGATAGTTTAACAGTATCTATGTTAATACCTGTTTTAATTATTAGTTCTTTAGTACATATATATTCAATAGGTTATATGAGTCATGATCCACATAATCAAAGATTTTTCAGTTATTTAAGTTTATTCACTTTTATGATGATAATATTAGTTACAGCTAATAATTTTTTATTAATGTTTGTAGGTTGAGAAGGTGTTGGTGTATGTTCATATTTATTAGTTAGTTTTTGATTTACAAGAATAGCTGCTAATCAAAGTTCTTTATCAGCCTTTTTAACTAATAGAGTAGGTGATTGCTTATTAACTGTAGGTATGTTTGCTATATTATGATCTTTTGGTAATATAGATTATGCGACTGTATTTTCATTGGCTCCTTTTATTAATGAAAATATTACTACTTTAATAGGTATATGTCTATTAATAGGTGCTATGGCTAAAAGTTCTCAAGTAGGATTACATGTATGATTACCTATGGCTATGGAAGGTCCTACACCTGTTTCTGCCTTAATTCATGCTGCTACTATGGTTACTGCAGGAGTTTATTTATTAATTCGTTCATCACCTTTAATAGAATATAGTTCAACTGTATTATTATTATGTTTATGATTAGGTGCTATTACTACAGTATTTAGTTCACTTATAGGTTTATTCCAACAAGATATTAAAAAAGTTATTGCTTATTCTACTATGAGTCAATTAGGTATGATGGTTATAGCTGTTGGTTTATCATCTTATAATTTAGCTTTATTTCATTTAGTTAATCATGCATTCTATAAAGGATTACTTTTCTTAGGTGCAGGTGCTGTAATTCATGCTGTATCAGATAATCAAGATTTTAGAAAATATGGAGGATTAATTGCATTTTTACCTTTAACATATTCTGTTATGTTAATAGCTAGTCTTAGTTTAGTAGCTTTCCCATTTATGACAGGATTCTATAGTAAAGATTTTATATTAGAATCTGCATTTGGTCAATTCTACTTTAGTGGTACAGCTGTTTATGTAATAGCTACTATAGGTGCTATATTTACTACTTTATATTCAGTTAAAGTATTATATTTAACATTCTTAGCTAATCCTAATGGACCTATGGTTAATTATAAAAATGCTCATGAAGGTGATATATTTATGAGTTTACCTTTAATTATATTAGCTATATTCTCTATATTCTTTGGTTATATAACAAAAGATTTATTTATAGGTTTAGGTACAGGTTTCTTTGCGGATAATAGTATCTTTATACATCCAATACATGAAATAACTATTGATACTGAATTTGCTGTACCTACTATATTTAAATTATTACCATTTATATTTACTATATCATTTAGTATTATAGCTATATTATTTTCAGAATTTGGTACTAAATCTATAATTAGTTTCAAATTTTCAAGATTAGGTTATAATATATTTGGTTTCTTTAACCAACGTTTCTTAATAGAATTATTTTATAATAATTATATTACTAATATGATACTTAAATTTGGAGGACAAACTACTAAAGTTTTAGATAAAGGTAGTGTAGAATTACTAGGACCTTATGGTTTAGAATTAGGTTTAACTAATTTAAGTAAAAACATATCTAATTTAAATGTAGGTGTTATAACTGTTTATGCTTTATACATATTAATAGGTTTCATTACATATTTATGAGTAATTTACTCTTCATCTGTTAATGATAGTTTATTAATATTAATACTTGTAGGAATATTTTCAATTCTAGCTCGTAAATAGTAGTATTATTTACTAATATGTTTATAACTTTATAAACATATTAATAATCTAATTAACATATTTAAGTAATGTATTATATTTCAGTTTAATTATATTTATTATATATAATATTATATAATATCCAATAATTTATACTATTTATAATTAAATAAGTGCAAGTCTTATATTAGATTGCTATGGTACTCTTTATAGCCTATGGTATTCTCCATAGGCTTTAGTACTATTTACAAAGTATGGTCCTCTCCATAAATAATAGTACTATCTATAGTCTATGGTCATTTCCATAGTCTTACTGTCCATAGCCTATGGTCATTTCCATAGTCTTTTTTGAAAGAACGAATCTATAATAACGCTGTTTGTAATAGATATCTTTAAGAAACTTTATTCAACAATATAAAAAAAAAAGAAATAAATAATAATGTTATTATCTTTACTTTTAATTCCTATTATAGGAGTTTTTTTAATATCTATGGATATGTCATATGCATTAACTAATACAAGTATAAAACGTATAAAAGTTATAGCTTTAAGTACATCTATAGTTAACTTAATACTATCATTAATAATATTCTTATTATTTGATAATAGTAATATAAATTTCCAATTTGTTCAAGAATCATATGAAATAAGTCCATTTGAACTTTATTTAGGTTTAGATGGATTATCTATATACTTTGTATTATTAACTACAATAATAATGCCAATAGCTATATTATCTAATTGAACTTCAATTAATGAAAACGTAAGATCATTTTTAATAATAATGCTTTTATTAGAAGCTTTATTATTAGGTGTATTTTTAGTTTTAGATATATTATTATTCTATATATTTTTCGAAAGTACTTTACCTCCTTTATTTTTATTAATAGGTTTATTTGGATCTAGTAATAAAGTAAGAGCTAGTTTTTATTTATTTTTATATACTTTAATAGGATCTTTATTCTTATTATTATCAATATTAACTATGTTTTCAATAATGGGAACTACTGATTATGATGCATTATTTAAAGCAAATTTTGATTATTCTACTCAAATATGATTATTTGTAGGTATATTCATAGCTTTTGCTGTAAAAACACCTACAATCTTTTTAAATAATTGATTATTAAAAGCTCATGTTGAATCTCCTTTAGGTGGTAGTATAATTTTAGCTGCTATAGTTTTAAAATTAAGTTTATATGGAATATTTAGATTAATATTACCTATAATACCTAAAGCATCTATAGATTGTACTTTCATTGTATATTTAATTGGTGTTATAACAATTATATATGCTAGTTTTAGTACATTAAGAACTATAGATATTAAAGAATTAATAGCTTATAGTTCTGTTTCTCATGCTGCAGTTTATTTAATTGGTGTATTTAGTAATGCAATACAAGGTATAGAAGGAGGAATAATTTTAGGATTAGCTCACGGTTTCGTTTCAAGTGGATTATTTATCTGTGCTGGAGGTGTTTTATATGATAGATCTGGTTCTAGACTTATATCTATATATAGAGGAACAGCTCAATTAATGCCAGTATTTAGTATATTATTCTTTATATTATGTTTAGGTAATTGTGGTGCACCTTTAACTCTAAATTTTGTAGGAGAGTTCTTATCTTTATACGGAGTATTTGAAAGATTACCTTTAATAGGTTTAATTGCTAGTTCATCTATAGTATTCTCTGCTGCTTATACTATTTATATGTTTAATAGAATAGCTTTCGGAGGATCATTTAGTAGATTCTTTGAAGAAAGTATAGTAGATGTTAATAAACGTGAATTCTTTATGTTATTAACATTAGTTCTGTTTACTGTAATATTAGGAATTTATCCTTCTATTATAACAGATGGTCTACATTACTCAGCTACAGCTTTATTATATATTAGTTAATAATTTTTCTTTTTTATATAAATTGTTTATTATTACAAAAACTAGAGGTAAAAAAAATAGTTATCTCTATATTCAACTACCCTCGTAGTAAACTTTATTATATTTATACTTTTAGTCTAAATATAATAACTCGTGATTATTATTAATTTAAAACCTTAAGATTATTATATTAATAATCTTAAGGTTTTAATTCGTAATCTTTATAATAAGAACAATTAATTAAAAAAAAAAATATGATTAAAAAATTTGAATTTAGATCGAGAAAAGCTTTATTATTACAACCCATTTTTAGATTGGAAAACCGTTCAGTTAATACATTTGCTGTGTCTGGAGGGGTGGCTATAGGTATAACTGGATTTGCTACAGCTTTAGTTTATATGTTTGGTACAGCGGTAACTTTAATTTATGTATTAAAAATGCCTATTCTTCTAACTTCCGCGGATAGTTTAGATAGTAATATAGCATATACTGAATATTATAATTTAGTAAAAAACTCAACAATGAATATAAAGACTATGATTGATTGTTTACCTCAGGCTTTTGGTTATTTTCCTACAGGTTCGGTACCTATTAACAATTTTAATTGAAATATTTATATAACTCAATTAAACAGGTGTGAATTACATTTACTTGACGCTGTACAAGTATATAGAGATCTTAATACATATATTTTAACTGAAGAGTATTTTACTCCAGAACATTTACATGAATTAAGACCTATATTTGAAGACATCAATAGGAATGCCCTAAGAGCTATT
Source organism: Haplographium delicatum (assembly GCA_037952705.1). Taxonomy (NCBI): domain Eukaryota; kingdom Fungi; phylum Ascomycota; class Leotiomycetes; order Helotiales; family Hyaloscyphaceae; genus Haplographium; species Haplographium delicatum. The sequence continues at coordinate 31,107 of JAPZPC010000273.1, forward strand.
GTTAGATTATCTAGAATTAAAATTCGTATTGATGATAATATGAATACTCTTATGACTAGTTAAATAACGGAAAATAACTCTTCATTTTAAGTTTTGGGTTTAATATAAAAAGCTTTGTTTGTTTGTATAAATTTATACAAACAAGCATATTCTTATTAGCTTAATGGTTAGAGCAGGATACTTCTAATATCTAGATACAAGTTCGAATCTTGTATAGGAATAAAATTATAATAATAA
>JAPZPC010000274.1:0-30840 GCA_037952705.1 Haplographium delicatum
CCCCCCCCCCCCCCCCCCCCCCCCCCCCCCCCCCCCCCCCCCCCCCCCCCCCCCCCCCCCCCCCCCCCCCCCCACATCGCAACAGAAACGGCCCAGTAATACCCAATACCGGAGCAAGCCTCGAGCTCCTGGAGACGAGCCCAGAACCAGTCGTCAAAAAGCCCAGTATGACACCAGCACCCTGCTAAGATGCTTATCATCCTGGTTCTGATCGATCCACTAGATACGTGCTGTCGACGCGCTTTGAAAAACATGGACGAGGCTATAAGAGGATAAGATGTAGCGGCAAGGGCGGGTTCGCAAGAGAGTTTGCTATTTCCAAAAGTGCATATAAAGACACCTATCCGTCAAGAATCCAAAGGTTCTGAGGGTATCTCATCAAATTCTACGACATAAACTCCTTTAGAGGAACGAGACGCTAATCTCGAGATTATACATGGGCAGGTACGCTGCTAGAAACTTCTGGTTCTCACGCCTCGCATCGTAATGCCTTGCTGAATTACAACAGACGCTCAAAATATATCGTACAAAACAACCACGCTGACTATCATCAAACAACATCTAAAGGGGGTACCTGGTCTAATAAGTTATCCCAGTTGCCCTCGCCTTGTTTGAAGTTTTCTTTGACAACGAGCAGCTGTCTAACTCCACAATAACCTCCTCTCGTGGCTGTTCGATTGAAATCAACATAGTAGCCTTCACTGGCCCAGTATTCTTTTCCTTTAGGCGTCCCCAGCGTTGCTCTTTTCGCTACTTCTCGCTCTGACTCCAGCTCCATCCCCAACCCACGACTCCCTATCGACGCTCCGCCACCCCACATCTCTTCCGCATGCTTAATCTGCGTGGCTTCATCATCTTGCGAGTTGAGCGAGATCCATAGCCGATCCCTCACGACCTCTCCCTCCTTCTCCTCCCTCCGATAATTGAAGCGCGGCATGTGCGCAAAACCATTGATGATCTGCTGGGGCAGTGCGAAGAGCCGCTCGAAGCGCTGGGCTAGCCAGAGATATTTCTGCGTCGTAGCTGAATATGACACGCGCACGAAGGGATTCATATAGATGCCTGTATCGTGCGGGTCTTTTGGGTTGGGGGGTGGTGAAGACGCGATGATATCAGAATGAATGAGGCAACACTCACTTGCATCCCAGAACGGCTCAAAAAAAGACCGGAACCAGAGAGGCTCGACTGAGGATTCGATAGAAACGTTATTCCTATTTTCTGGTAGGGAGACAGGGATGGAGGAGCTGAAATGTTCGCCTTGAAAGGCCACCATCCCTCCCCAACAACTCCGCACTCTGACCGCCTCTCTCCCTTCGAGAACATCACGACGACTCACAGCCTCACCCTCGTTCCCGAACCACGGGAAGATAGGAACCCCGATGCTATATCCCTCCACATCTCTCGTTGCATAGGTGTCGTAGTATTTCCAGCTGGTAATGAAATCCGCGGCACAAACAGCTTTGTACTCCGGCTTGCCGCTCTCCTTGTTAATATTCGTACCCCATAGCAACCTCAGAGCCCCTTCCGCACTGAAAAAGACGTCATTGACAAACAGGATTTTATCAAACCTCTTCCCTTCTTTAGCCATGTTGTACAGCGGTTCCAGAGCTTTATTCCTCACTTCCGCCAGGTAGGCAATGCGCTTCACCCTACTCTCCCCAGTCGGCAGCTTCGTTCTCGGCATCTTGTCCATATCAAGGGGATGCTTCTCTTCCGGTACAAGACTCCGGTCACATTCAAGCCTCCCCGCCAGCTGCTTCAACGCAGCGTCTGGGCCCCCATATATCGAGACATAAACCCTATCCTTCCCAATTATCTTGACCAGGTCCCGGATGCTCGCCCCCCAGGCGCCGGTGATGAGGTCGCCGTCTATGATGTTCGCCGCGATATATACCGTCTCGCTGGGGTCCATCGTGAACTCTGGCGCCGAAGACGCCGTATAGCTCCCATTGAACGCAAGCTGCCAGCACAGAAACACCACGAGCGCAATCAAAATGTAAAAAGGTCGACATATACGGCTTGTACACCGTCTAGCTTTCCGGAGGAGGGCGGGGACACGCCATGCTCGGCCAAGGGTCGGGAGCGGCTTGTCTTTGAATTCGTTATCGGGGGAGAGGTCGTCTGAGTTTCGGGGGAGAAGTTCGTAGTTTTGGCGCTGGGCAGGCATTTTCCTACATCCGTGTATGTTTTCTCATCCGGAATCTTATTGTGCAATCCCCTCCTGTTGCCTTTTCAGTTTTTGCTCTCCAATTTTAAAGTCCGCTATCTGGCGATGACCGCACACTTTGTCCCAGTATCCAGAAGTCTCCTAATTAGACGCATCGGCCATAGATTCGGGTATATTTAAGATAATGCTTCCAATTATCATGAAATTCGGTGTCAGAGGTGTTGTTTCGAGAGCGCAAATTCAATATTCGATATCGACGACGTTAATCCCGCTTGCGTTTGACGAATAAAATTACGGTACTCCTGATCATCATACTCAGCCGCAGTTCTGACGTACCCCACACTAACCGCTTTTATAAACTAGTTACTGCACCCCCAATCACGCCTAGTGCAAGCTGGGTAGAAATTTTCCGATTTGAGAACGTTTTGAAAGGAAACTAACAGATATCACAATTATCGTTTTCAAGCAGGTAAATGATAAGGCCAGTTATTCTGACAGCATGCTGTGCGTATGATACATGGGCCCCCCATCCTGGTTTCTTCAGTCTCATCCAGCCCCTTGTCCATCCATGGGGCGATCTCATTCACGAAGAGTTCAACTATCTATTAAGTTTGTTGTATGTGCGTAAGTACGTGTACGGTATGATTAAACCTCCTAAACGTGGAATCATTTGAAGAGATACAGAACAAGAGCAACGAATGCAATTCCACCCATTGCAAATATACTGCATAATGACCAGTTATCAGCATTTTCGGTGGTTTAGGGTATTTTTACTTTAACAAAATCGAAAATTGTGTAATGAAAAGTAATGAGAAGAGTAGGCGCAAGAAGCTGCGAATAGCTTACGTGTGACGTCCACCACCACAGAGTTTCATAAGAAGTCCTCCAATCCAGTCAACAAAGATAACCCGCCAAAAGGCGTTCAGGAAGCTTTTCGCCTTGGGCTCTTTTCTAGTTGAGCGAAGTGAACTCGGTGTTAGTGGCCTTTCAGGAGAGAGAGTTTGAGGCTGATTTCTGCGGGGTTTGGCCTGGGACTGGCCATTCTCTGGTTCAATAGCGGTAGCTTTTGTGGCTATATCTGCTGGCTTTCTAGAGTTTCCTGTTTGCATATTGGAAGTAGTTAAATTTTCTGGTTCAACAGCGAGCTTAGAATCATGAGCACCGCTACTAATTTCTGGGATATCACCATCCAGTCCAAGATCACGCTCACCGGCGACTAAAGGAGTCGCAGTGGATGTAAGAACAACATTCGGTCCCTCTGGATAATGACTATTTGTTGAGAGAGTAGCAGATTCAGTTGTAAGCGAGTCGGGATGGATCTTATGAAGTGTAATAACAGGGAACTCCGCATTCTCCACGGTAGCATTTTTAAACCCGTCGTCACCGAGCTTCGAATCTTTGGTTTCTGCACTATCAGACGAGTCTGCTACGGTTGTAGTCGACTTTGAAGGATCTCTCTCACCATCATCGGGAATCGATGTTTTCGTTCCGGATTTATCTAAAGTCTTGTCAAGTTTGACTTCGGGGTTCAAAATCACCTCTTCTGGCTTAATTTGAGCGGGACCAGTATCTTCTTCAAAGACCCCTATTGCTTCTTCAGGTTGAGGGGAGGGCTCCTGGAGGGCTTTTTCAGAGAATTGAGATGTGCTGGCTTCCTTAACCTCCAGCCCTTCCACCTTGGCTGCGTCATTTTTTGCTTTAACCTCCTCGATGATATGTTCGCCAATCAACAGGGGTGTTACTTCTTCAATGGCCCTGGCCTCTGGCTGTTCGGCCATTTTCTCAGCAAAGGTGATATTTTTGTCCTCTGTTGGCTTTTCATCCATATCTTCTTCACTGGCTTTCTCTTCTTCGGGTTCGGCAACGTGGAGTGCTGCAGAGGTGCGTTCTTGTTCGACAGGCTGCTTAGCCGATTCAGTCTCAACCACGTTTTCATCGCCGTGTTCGCCGCTATTGGATGTCAGATGCGATAAGGTGTTGATGTTCTCTTCTTCGTAATTTTCTTCAACAATAGCACCAAGAGATGGTGAGGGTTCATGGGCTAGGATGGCTGGCGACACCGAGGGTAAGTGCCGTTCGGATTGATTATTGAGCCCAACTACTGGTGAAGGAGGTGGTAAATCAACGTCAGTGACATCCTCGGGCAAGCGTTCCGAAAGCCTTATAATTCGTTCGAGAATCGCAGCACGGTCTGTCGGGAAGATTTCAATAGTAGGATCATCTGGGTCAACGACAGGCTCCTCGTCATAACGTGATGGAATAGATTTGGGCAAGTCACTTCGCTCGTGAGTACACTCTTCAATATCGTCTGATGGTTGCAGGCACTCATACGCAAACCTTGGGGCTTTCTGAGATAGTGGAGTACTGGCTCCTGAATCAAGTATATCTTCTTCATTTCCTTCTAGATCCCCATGTGAGAGTTCAGGGGTGGCTTCGACTTTAGCCTGTAGTTCATGTCAGCTAAGAAAATTTAAAAGATAGTCAAGTTTTCGCATTTACCATAGTCTCTTCATCTAGGAGAGCTGCTGTATCAGCAACCTCTGCAGCAGTTGCTGCTACTTCGGGTATTGGGGTATGTGACTGTTGTACGTCTTCCATAGGAGTGGCCTCGATATGAATTTCCGAGAGAAGACCTCGATCCAGTGACGCAGCCGTATCTGCAACCTCAGCAGCCACTTCTGCAACCTCGGGAGTATTTGATTTGCTTTTGATAATTGTATCTTCAGGTTGCGCATCTTGGAAGTGTAGGAGGTGAGCATCTTTCTGTGCAACTGTTGCTTCCTCGCCAAAGTCATCCCCATGGCTTGGGTTCGATTCTACTTTTTCCACAATTTCCTCTGCTGGCAGAGTATCTTGAGTCTCTTTCACATGTATTGGCTCAGGAGTCATGTCTTCTAGGTTTGTAGTCGAAATTTCGGATGCCAGTGCTGGCATGGGAGGTGTCTCTACCAGGGGCATTGGATGTTCGGTAGCAGCCTCTTCCTTAACAATATCCTTTGCTGGTTGATATTCAGAGTTCTCAAATGCAGCTTTTGATTCCTCGACTGGCTGAATTTTGGGAACCGTATCCTTCGGTGCAGGAGGCAAAGCTATTTCTTCACTCGATGGCATCTTCGGTTGTTCATTTGCCTGCACTGGTTCGTGAGATATTGGGGTAGTGAGCAAGTTATTTCGATTCCCAATGTTGTCCGTCACTGTCCGGAAGTTGTCGTTAGTCATGTTTTGTTGTGAAAATATTTGGCTTTTTTAGGAATTACCCCCAACCATATGAGCGGTGACAACACATACCTGTCGGTGAGTCTTCATTCAAAACCCACCAATCCCCTGGACCAATTCGGAATTTATACTGATACTCCTTCCCTTCCTCTACTCGAACCTCTTTATGATATTGGTATTCGTTAATTTCGTCGAAAGTGTATGCCATCTCCTGTGGTTGCCATGCTGGATCTGAAAAGGAGCCCGCGAGGTAGATCGGAGGTTGGGTTCCGGGCTTCGAGTATTTGATAGTCACGGAGACTGTTTTGACCCCCATCGTGGCAATAGAATGCCGTGGCAATGTTTAAGAGTTGGTAGTGGTGGGATATTTTGGCGGGGTGAGATTCCGTAGCGGTCGGGAAATATAAATCTTGGGTTCTACTCTAACGAGGAAGGTACTGCTCTTGACCTCGGGATTAGCCAGGATTCTCGGAAAGCGAGAAGGAAGCCTGTAAAAACCATTCAGAAAGAGCATTTGGAACTGTGGAAACATCTAGAAATCATGCGGATGGAGTTGGTGTTTGCATTCCACGTATTTGTTATACAAGCAGGCGGGTATGAAGGACATGTGAAGTCGACAACAAGTGGTGCAACCTCAGCCACTTACCTCAAATCGAGCTCCCAACCTCGACCAACTAGTTAGATCTTCACTATCAATCACCGTGTCACCAGGCAATCAGCTGAGGCACTCATTTGGGATAAATTGAGGGGGTGCTAAGGTCGAAATAAGTTTGGGTGTGCTGTCGGATCTTCCCTGGTTTTCTTTTTAGCAGGGCTGACAAGGCTGTAATGGGCTGGCCCGGTCAAGGGCTTTCGTTCTCGAGATCTTGAGGTCTCGAGCACTCCCGCCGTTAGGTCGTTGGTTTCGCGGGCAATGATAGAGAGTAGCCCGACCAGCTCAGATTGAGTCAATAGGCCGTTGAAATGACAGGACAGGACAACACCTCGAGGAAGAGTCTGAGGGGGAGGGGTTTAAGGAGTTGAAATAAAGTAACTGATGGTTCCCAGAGAGATGTTCAGTGGTCCGATATGATTGTTCGTAAATATCCAAGGTTATGCACGTCCGGCTGGGCAGCAAGTAGCTATTCCAATCGTGATGCCCTCTGCCACCAGCTTCCCCACCTTCATTCTTCTATCGTTGTCGTCACACAATCAATGGTGGCAAGGAATAGGCATGCCAGTGGGCTTTGGCTCCTATCAAACCCCCGGTTCCATGCCCTAACAGGGACCCGTTATACTAAAATCGCATGGGAGCTCACGCCACACCGCATAGATTAGCAGACTTCTGAGAGAAACTCGGTGATGACGGATTGGAAGAAGTGGCGAGGGAGAAAATAAACTTTGTTTGTCGGTGACAGCAACAATGACAGCTACCCATAAGTATTATATTGAGAGGGTCTGTTCCAAAGATGGATGACGTACCTTGAGAACAAAGGGGCAGGCTGTCGGAACGCCCAAAGTTCACCTTATCGTCGTCTATCGGGGAGATTTTTAGTGAGCTCGAACCCAAATCCCCTCGCCAACGCTTAGCGAGGTGTGATGCCTGACGACCTTAAGGCGTCAGCCAAAATCTAGATACATCGGACTTCATCTTCTTCAACATCAAAGAAAGTCTGTGAGTGAGACAACGCTGACATATAGGGATAATCCCTCTCCTACAGACACTTCGAAGACTATTGGAGATGTTTCATTGAGCTGGCTTATACTTCCCGCTAACAGGCACCCGCACCCCGCCATGCCACTGCCTCCAGATACCATTCAGGTGAAACGGAAACGCACCGATGAACCCGTAGATGTTCTTCGTAAGACCATAGCCCCATTGACTATAGGTTGCTAACATTGTTCCAACAGATATTCATGAAACGGGAAAGAAACAGCGACTTGACAGCAATGCCCAATATATCTTCTCTCGGCAGTCGACCGAAGACTCGGCCAAAGAATCGACACCGGGCCATCCTACCCCTCAAAGCGTTCGTCGAATAAAGGAATTACCTCGAAATTCCAGTTCCCAGTCACTGGAAGCACGATCACAGACTCAGAGTCTTCCCGGCACACCACAAGGACAGTCTGGGGAAGCAGAAAGTGTTGGTAGTCAATCTGGGAATTCCACACCGAGAACGAATGATTCAACCCCAGAGATTTTGAATGGAAAATTGAGAGCGTCTATTGCTCCCCAACCTCGCAGGTTCCATATTTCAAGGCCTGCAACGCCCTCAAATATCCTTGAGACTCCGTTGAATAGACAAATTCGAAAGCGCAGATACGAGCCTACGGTATTTGTAGAGAAGAGAAACCAACCAAGAAGTTCAGATGGCAAATCGATCACAGAACATAAACTCAAACATCTTGCTGCATTAATTGATCCACAGCCTGAACATAGACCTCAGAAAAAGCCTGGTTTAGCAGCTAGAAGCTTACCCATTAAATCTTCTTCGCCGCCGAAACTTTCTCCTGCGCCTTTGAGAAATGTCCGTCTACCATCCGGTAAGATTATGCCATGGGACATAAATTCCGAGCAGTTGGTTGCAGAAATGCAAGCATACACTCTACAAGAGATCGGTAAATCCTTGGCAGAATCCGAATCGTCGAGACCGGAGCCCCTGGTTACCCCAGCTCCATCCCAAAAGAAACTACCTTCCAAATTTAAACCCAAGGTACCAGCATTACGGTATTCCGAACGTCATCCAGAGGAAAACGTTGAGCCCGACACAATGGAAATGGATGAAACCTCTCTTGCAGAGGATGATATCGACGAGTCCGACTATATTATCGACACCTACATCCGTATTCCTGCTACGGCCCTTGAATCCTCTTCGGAAGTCAAAAACTTTGGCCTACTTGTCCTCGATTCGCAACCTGACATTGATGAGTTTTATCGTGAATATGAAGATAGCGATGACGAAGAAGATGATGAGGATGAAGACGAAAATGGTATTCCTTACTCTTTCCCCCCCGGCCTCAAGTATTCATATTTAAAATCCCCGCTAATGTTTGCAAAGCTGAAAACCATTATACGGCCGATTACCCAGATGAAGAAGTCGCCTCAGATGATGAGTATGGCATGAATTCGTACAGGTATCGAACTCGTAACACCTCTGATCTGGAGGAGTACGACGATGAGAATGATGACGAGTACGATGGCGTAACATTCTCCGGTGGTGATATTCTAAACGCGAATTATCGGATGGTCGAGCGGCCGTGGATGAAAAGACCTACCAGTAATGATGAAATGGTGCACGAAGGCGAGATTAACTCTGATTATTAAAGATCTCGAAGAATATGGATTGAGGCCTCCTTATGTACAATATGTATATATCTGGTATGTTGTATAAAAAAGAAATTGACATATGCATTTCACAAAACTTTTCTGATCCTTCACACATCTGGTATTCTTATTCTCAAATGTAAACCGGATTCTTCCTCGTCTTAACTTCCGCCGTCTTTCCTATCTTGAATCTCGCTCACGTCATTTCCAATTCTTTCTTACCTCTCGGGTTTTGTGGAGAACCACGTAACATATCTATTTGGAGATCCTCCCCACAATTGTGGCAAGATAAACAAACAAGATCCCTAATCCCTCCTACGTGTTTGTTTCTTCAATTGAGAAGAAATAAAGAAAGGAAAGAAGAAATCGCAGTTTCGTGGCAACCCAGCTATGGACTATCCTTGTACCGAAAAATAGGGTGATCGGACTTCACCACTGCAAGGAAAATCGTTCGAGAAGAATGACAAAATTCATTGTTCATCTTCCAAGAAAATTCCACTCTGCATCTATTCTCGTATGTATCACCAATACACAAGAAAATCCCGATCTTTGCATCTTCGACGCGGAAAGAAAGAAAAAAAGCCATTCGAGAAGACTTAATAGCAAAAAACGCAATGTTCATCATCCCAGAAAACCCACTCTCTGCATCCATATTTCCTGTATGTATCACTAGTACACGAGAAAACTCCGAGCTCTGCTGCTGTACCATATGCGCTCGGAGTCCGATTTCGGCAGCCCGTGGGGTTGGACCGTTGGACAACATGAAAAATGCACAAGAAGATCTGAGGTCAAGAAATTGACTTTGATACAAGGTTTGATAGTGTTGAAATGTCGAGGTTTGGTATTACTGATTGAGAGCGGGGCTGAAGCTTTGGTATCAATGATGTACTCAGATCCTGCCAACATCAGTTAGAGATATTTTCCAGTTTTTCTAAAGCTCTCATATCTCAGTTCCGTGAACTAAAGCAAAAGTTGATACTTAGCAAAAAATAAAGCTCCAAGTCTCTTGGATTAACGTACTCGAAACGTGCCCAGCACTAGAAGAATAAAAAATCCGATTTCATCCTCAATTCACATAAACAAGATCTACTTCCGAGATAGCTACCTCCCTCATTCCCGCTATGTTTTCCCTACAGTAGTAGCTCTTGCTTTCCCCTCAGATCCCGTTCCGTGTCCCCTCGGACAGAATGCCTGGTGGTTTTTCCGATACGTGTCTTGCATCTGCATATGTAGAGCTAAAGCTTGGGGGTTATTATGTGGAAGGGAAAAAATAAAAACAACATTGAGGAAAGTGGCACGACGATAAGGTAATAGAGGAAGGCGCAATGTATGAGAGCTGGGGAGAGCCCTGTTAGCTGAGGAACTCTTACTTCAACAGGCTATCGAGGGGGTGGTACCGGGAAACTACTGGTATGCAAGGAATCAGAGGGGCTCTGCGGCCTTGAAGACGTAGGGAAGATAGTGGGGATCCCGCAGGGTTCACTTTTGGAAAAAGTAGGTGTAGGGTGGGGGAACAGCCCGAGGTGGGTACGTGAGGGACGACCGTGCCGTGCTCACGGATGAAGCCACCCCGGATGGCGCTCCAGATCTCTCCCGTAGAAATCGGAGTGAATATAGTGGCGGGTAGAAAGCCGCGGGAAGCTAGAAAAACCTGGCGCGATTAAAAATAATTCCCTAAGCAATGTATCCCTAGGATGTCGCGAGTCAAGGCACCGATCGACACCTCTAGCAAGGCAGGAAAAGATCGTGGACTTTGCTTTTCGTCCCGGTTTTCGCACTGTGATGGCTGTCATAAGCCCTCGGTATACTGGAGATGGAAACCGTTTTGACAAGGATGCCACCCACTTTATTTGGACGGACCGCAATTTTATGCATATCAGGTGGAAAAAAAGTAAACAAGTTGAGAGGAAATTTGGGAAAACGTCTAACCGAACCCAAGCAAGAGGTAAAACTTCCGGTTCGCTTTGTAGCGATGTCGAAGAAAATCCCAATGGCGACGGCACGGGTCTAGAAGCCTCAGCCACTCCAAATCTCTAATCAAACAATGCTCTATTCAAATCTCCCTATCGAAGACAAACCAAACTAGGTCACATCCAAAATACAAATGCGAAAAGAATACGAGGTAAATGATACAAGAATAGATTACACACTCATAATACAATTTTCATTAACGCACAAATTTGCAAATGAATACTTGGAAAGGCCTCGCGGCCCTAATCCATAATATATCCTATTACCTAAGCCCCAGCGCTGACATATATCCGTATATCTCTTTAACCATGAAATCGTAAGGCCAGAATCAAATACCCACATTTTTGGTTTCTGTCAATCTACATGAAAACACCACAATCGATATCATTCTTAGGTTCATTCTCGTCGTCATCATCAAAACATCTCTTGAGCTCCAAGTATTCACAGTTGTGCCTTGACATTCATTCTACCCGCGCCTCTGGCAGCACGCTCTGCTTGCCGAATACCCTTCATATATTTCTCCTTCTCTGCGGGATCATTAGTAACCTCTCGGGTCCAAAATCTAGGTATAAAACCGTAGAAGGCGCTGGGTCAAACTCACTTCCCAAATTCCGTTTCTCCTCCAACACTCTCAAGATCTCCGCTGCCTTGAACTTGTCCTCGGGTGTCACCCATTTGTATAGAAGTGCCATATCTGGATGTCTCTCCACAAATGTAAATGGAATATCCTTCTTCTCCTCAGTGCTCCGAGCCCGAACTTTGCAGTCGACGAACACGACCTTTCCCTCCTCATCCCTAACCAGTTCACCATCTTTCACTAGGGGGAACTTGTTGTTGCGGTAGTACCTGCTGTTCAGGCACTGATGGCTATCACGTTGATCATTCTTCCAATACATGTTGTAAAGCTCCAATATTTGCTGCCATGAGAGCTTCCTGTCATCTTTGTGGTAATTGATCCAGTCCACTTGCTCTGGAGTGTAAGGCTTGTTGGAATGAGGAGCAGGAGCACCTGTTCGAGAATTCGCACAGTTTTGAGGTGTGGATGCAGGTATGTCATAGTGAGTGCCTGGATCGGAAATGATGAACTGTGCTTGGGCGTATTCAAGTGGCGGTGAAAGCGAAGTCCGGATATGGTTTATGGGAATATTCCAAGGAGAACCATGTCGTCGATGATAATTTGGTGAAGATCTCGAATTCCTTCGACGATGAATGGGACGGCCTGGCGGGAGCACAGAGCTTCCAGAAGATCTGTAATAATTATCTGGATAATATGATGAAGGGAGACGGTGAGACGATGTTGGAGAAGTGTTCATAGGCTGGGGAAGAGGTAATTGACGGTATTCAAATGCCCACTCGGATTGTTGTGATCCCGTCGACCGAGTTGGAGAGCTGTTTATTTGCTGCTGAAAGTATTCATGGCCTGGGCGAGAGATGTCATTCGAGTCGGCTGAAGTTGGCAGCGAGTTCAGTAAGGATGAAAAGTCCATGACGTTAGCGGTAGCTGTCCCTGAAGGACGGGACTCGTTGAGAATGAAATTCAGCCCCATAGGAGAGCCGCTCCTGGATTCTTGCTTGGGACTCATATCGAAGGCGGAGTGAGGCAGAATGAAATGACCAAGTTCGAGGGGGGCTCTTTCAATTTGCAACACCCAAACACCCAAGTGTACGCAACTTTGAAAGGAGGACTTTCTTGAGAGGTCAAACAAAGATATGACTTCAAAGGTTGGTTCCACGGGTTTAAAGAAACAGCAGTGTGACGTTCAGAAGAAGGGGATCAAGACATGTAGAGATGTGGAAAATATATGTGTGGATCGAATGGTGATACTAACAAAGCAAGCTCAGCTGCCTACGATCGGGAGTTATGCCCAACAGTTATAAAACTTCGTCGATCAGTACCAACATATGCAGACTCCAATATAGTGATACATAATATTCGATGTTGGTGCAGAAGGCCCAGGGTTTCTAACCAGATAGCCGGAAATGTGGACCATGCGCAAGGGACGACAGGTCAAGGCAGCATGGATCTCAGGGCCTTGAGCTTTGATTAATACTCAGATCGACCGCTATGATGCCACCTTTGTAGTCTAGGAGAAATGCACTGGTAGTCCGATTGGGTGTCTCGAATTTCTCCGTTCGATAAATGTATCCACGCTGGTGCCGATATGGATCTCCAGCCAGCTATAGTACAAGATATCGGACTTGAGTCAATAATGGACTGGCGGAGAGGCAAGGTGCATGGATTCTGATCACATTGATCTTGAGACGAGGCAGAGGCTGGGCTACATAATGTGGGTACTCCCATCCTGCCATCTAAGCCAATCGAGAATCCTCCACAGAGAGGTCTTGGACAGTATCCCAGCGGAAAATGCTCTTTTCGGCCTGGCAGCACCCGGTCACCAATAGCACTCGGCTGTACTTCTCGGGATCTCGGTTCCTCCGGCCTCTAACTCTAGAAGAGCCCGTATTATAAGTCAGATCACGGGATGGCCGGCCCCTTCAACCAACTTCGAAGTTTCATGCCCGCAGAATTCTTAGAGGTTGGTGAAAGAATGGCCGGAGAAGCGAAGTGACCTTAACAGTTGGAGAAACTTGCCAACTAGAGAGTTTATTGGTTCTTTTAATGAACATGGGTGCGAATAGCAGGGGAGGACAGAAGACGTGGACACACATAACGATATTCAACCAACAATCTGCAGCTCCGCCTGTTGGTCAAGCGTGTATGGGGCAATTCGAAAGGACAACCGTTGAATTGTAACCATCCATCATGTCTGCGGCGGTTATACTATCCATTCCATTCATCGTGATGTTCACCCCGCATAATCTTCAAGACCTCTGCATAAAGTTAAATGTTTGGGCCAGTTGTTGGTCGTCAAGAACGTCCAACACGCGTTCTAAAAATATCTTCCAACATCGACCACCTTCAAATCTTTAAATCGAACCGCCTCTGCCAGGCCGGAGAATATCCACTCCAATTATCGTGGCCAGGTTCTCCCAGTGAAATGCCTCTCTCATGGACGGATGGCACGATCAGACACGCCAACAGGTTTGTGAAGAAAAAGCAATAGCGATTGCGCCTTCGGGATCAAGCAAGTTCATATTTTCTTCTTTCTTGCCAAGGGTCGAAGCGCCCAGTCAGCCTTTCAGCTGTGGAAGTGTTTTGAGAGTGCATTCAAGACAATTGCTGCAATCAATTGCACAATAAGATAAAGATTTGAAACGGGGGATCGGATCTACAGTATAGATAGAAGCAGGATTGTCGTCCTCCTCACCAATAAATACGAATTCAAGGGATCATAGGTTCCAGATCTCGTCTCAATCAGGTAGGTAGGTAGACGTGCACAATGTCTAGGACATGTCTGGGACAAGGCTGGAAGGGTACAGCCACTCTCCCTCTGCGAAGGCCCTAGCGGAGTGACATATGGAATTGAAACTTAGTCACTAACTGACGGCTTTGGCTACGGAGATATTCGACGTGATCTGTGCGATTCTAGCCACTAATAAAACCCAACCGTGACAGCGCGGCTACACAAACGATGGGGCAACGCGGGGTACGACCCTGAAACTACGAAGCCTAGACTCTCTGCACTCGGACCGAATTTAAGTCTTTCTACAGTTGCGGCCCGCCGGAAAATAGGGAGCTTGTTTTTCCCCAGCCGTCTGAAGGATGAAAGTTTTCGACGCTTGGCCGTTGTCTATGTGACGGGCACTCTGACCAGCTGAAAAACTAGCCTAGATACATTTCCATATTCCCGAATCTAAAATATGTAGATAAACGGTTAAAGCCATGAAAAAGAAAATCTCGTTGACGTACGCACTTACATTCGGGTCGACTTGCATTGCAGTAGCTGGAGGCTTTCGTCCATATTTTTCGGGGCAGTAGATCCTAGTTCCCCAGAAGAAAAGCAATATCGCAACTCAAACAAAGCCCACCAGCCTTCGATCTTGAGTAGTACTGTACAAAAGATTAAGGTTATCGACTGGTGTAACAGCTGTACTGTCATTTCTTTTGCTTTCGCTTCAACCCGATTTGGCGTGCCCTCCGCACGACGTCAGCTGAGACCCGACACATGCTTTTCCACATTTATTCTTGAAGAAGAAAGGCGTTCCGTATTTTCTGCAGCCAGAGATATCCTGATATATGGTCTTCTTCATACGGGTATTTCCTCGTACTCGTATCCGGTCACATTTCGCCTCGAGTCACACAAGACAGATCCTCAGATGTTGAAAGTGAGGACCGTGCCTTTGTTATTAAAGGGAGAGAGACCAGTGGTGGAGCTGCAAGCAGCGGTGGTGTGTACAAATACCTGGATTATTCGCTGGAGAACCAGATCTACTCTTGAAAGAACTTGAAGATATATCATTTGCTGTTGAAGCATTGCCACGAGTGGGCTACGCACAGTGCGGTGTCATTCAGGGTAGGAGACGAAGAAGTCGGATGCTATAGAGACCGATTATGATGAATCGACTTGAAGAGAGAGAGGCAAATATCGAATCATAAATATGTTTCAACACACAGTCCACAATCTCCATGATCGCCATTCTTGGAGACAGGCAAGATTGTTTCAGCTAGGAGAATTCAGTAGAGAAATCCCCGCGCCATCTAAAACAACTCGAGATCTGTTCCAAAGTTGGAAACGGATGGCTGATGTGAATGACTAGCTAGCATTAGACTGCCGAAAATTTCGGCCCGAGCTCAGGAAGAGAAGATAAGCAGGGCCACATCTGCCCATTTTTTTGTCAGCAATTTGTCAGTTTAGCGTTTCTTTTTTGAATGCGAGCTAGGAGAATGTTCCAAGGACAAGTCCCTCCTGCCAGTGGTCTGTTTACGAAATTGTTGTTTTGTGGCCAAGTGCGTGGCGAAGCTGCGGCTGGTTTCCTTTCTTCATTTGCGGACCGTGGCCCAGGAGTGGTTAGATCTGATTGATCTCACCACAGAAGGAATCGGTATCTCTTTGGAGTAAAGATTTGCATTCATCTTAGTGTGAGATAATATATATATATCAGCTGGGGCGTCTTCATTGGTATCTTTAAAATTTGATGACCAAGTTTATATGATATGTCTACCACTGACATCTGAACTATTATGGATCTGAGGGAGAGAAATTTGCAGACAAAAAGTTCGGGTAGTCACCTCCTTTCTGCACCAAAAGGGTTTTTTCCAAGACTTCTCGTAGAGATCTTTTCGAATAATGTTCCCGTATTTAATCCAGGAGGGTTGACCACCTGACACTGACTCATGCGCCACCTATCGAGAAGGATCTGCTAGAGAATCGATATCTGCACAGTTCTTAAGTTCTTCTAATAGACTTCTTGCTTTTTGTGTAGATGGCTACCAATAGTTTCGTTGAAAATATATATCCTTGGGGCTAAAGGTTACACATTTTGAATTTCTCGTTCGGTCACAGAAAAATAAGGAGGTACATTTGGAGGCATGGAGATAGAAGAATTCACGCTGAAACTCGCATCTATCTAGTGATTGTATGCCCATGGCGGTGAATATGCAAGGAATATCTGTCAGATCAAATCAAATTGTGAGACTTCAGAAAGCTCGAGCCCCTACAGTGCTACAGTGTCGTACTACGGAAATACCGAATGCAAGGCGTATGGCGAGCTTCCAAGTTCATGCCGGAGCTAAAGGAGCTAGGAGAATTTCTCCAGTTTCTTTACTACCACGCATCATGGAGTGAAGAACTTCGCCTGCAAGCCAAACCAACTTGAATCAAGCAGAAACATAGGACATTTGCAAGAACGAAAAGTTCAGTTCCAGCTGCAGCTAATGTTCTGCTATGATGGATGAAAGACACGATCCCTTCCTTGATTTATTACTTCACCAGGTAGTTTATGTATAATAACTTCGTGTATTTCATAGTAGAGGGCACAAAATACGGCCCGAGAAAATTTAACCCTGTGTCAGGATTTTCCTTGCTTCCAGGACCTCTGCTTATGGTGTGACAAAAGGGCCAACCTAGAAGTCATATGTTTCAGTAGAGTATGCGCTGGCGGGGGGTTGTCGATTGTCGATCTACGTCAAGGCTGGTAGTAAGCTTCGGAACTGAAGCGGTGTGGTATTACACTAGCATTCTCTTACAAACAGGATTATCATGGATTTGTAAAGATCGTCTTCTATTTGCAGGCCATAAAAATAGTGTTGCCAAGTACGGTTTCGAGAAAATCACTCTGGTGAGATGGGCTTCCTGGCAGAGAGAGGCTAGAAGGCAAAATGGTCTCTGAAGAAAGATTGTATTGAAGTGAAAACATGTGAGCAAGTAGTCCAGCATCGACCCAATCTTTCTCATGATAAGTCAGGGCAAACCACCAGGATATGATAGTTGAAGCAACTGCGCTCAACATTACGCTAATTACAAGTGTCCTAGATATTCCTACCGAACACTCAAAACTGCACGCATAATCAAAATCTCGAACTTTCAAGTATGCCGTTCTGCAAACCATTAAACGATTTTCAAAAACGGTTAAGGAATAATCAACTCCTTCGCACATTATCAAGCTCTCGCATCAAAGAGAAACGATTCATGGATGAAGATATGTATAGTGAGCTAGTGGTGACAAATAATCTTGATCCTTTTTCACTATATGCTGAGAAATTGTAGTATTATCGATATACTATTTCTCGGAATTATTAAGTTCATCGTACTTATCACTCGAATATTCTTACAGAACGAGGATATGATTGTGCTTGTCAATACCAACAACCTAAGATATTTGAGAACTGTTCGCAAGCAGTACGCCACCTACCATAAGCAACTAAGGATATATATCTTGACTGCTCCTTTGAGCTCACTTTGGAGGCTGTGAAGACTTATGGACCAGTGTTGACAAGTGGCGGCCGCGTGTAAACGTAAACAGTCTTGGTAACAAAAGATATCAACCTCACAGCTTCCTGGTGCCCTCATACGAGATTCTTATGGTATAATTAATCTTGCTGTTAAACTGACATGCAATCAAGATATTATAGTGTCAGTAGTATTTGCCTTTTGGTCCAATTTCATTGGTGAAGGGCCAGATATATACAAATAAGATCCAGAAGAGCATTCCCGCTCGCCGTATATTATCAGCTCGCTCTTCATAGAAATGAAGGAATTACTTAGTTATCCTAGTGCGAGTACTTTATAGTTTTATATACCCCGAATGGTGTCTTCGCACGAGGAACCCCTTCCTCTCAAAACTGTAAGCCTTTAAAAATACTCGGATAACCTAATTTCATCTATGAGGTACTCTGTGACTTGATTCAAGTTAATAATTTGTTGGGGAAAGTATTAGAATAAATGGTGCAATTTCGAGTATTTCGTGCCTCCATCTATCGGACGAATACCCCTGAAATCTGGTGTAGTGATTACGCTGAGTTCGGTTACAACGCGTGTTTCGCAACCGTAGAACGCGTCCAGGATATGATTAAACAAACAAACCCCTGAGCCAATTCCACCTCCTATCTTTACAGT
Organism: Haplographium delicatum; assembly: GCA_037952705.1. Classification (NCBI taxonomy): domain Eukaryota; kingdom Fungi; phylum Ascomycota; class Leotiomycetes; order Helotiales; family Hyaloscyphaceae; genus Haplographium; species Haplographium delicatum. Next base: position 18,116 of record JAPZPC010000274.1, read on the forward strand.
CACCTCTTTCCCCTTTCTGTCATATTCTTTTCTCTTTTATTATGAACTACTCTAACTTATTTGATCTCTACGCACTGTTAATCACGATGCCGAAAGCCTCGAAATCAAGTTCTAAAAGGGGCGGGTCAAAGGCCGCAAAGCCGTACGATGCGCCAAGTAAACCTTCAGAAGCACAGAGCAAGGACAATGAGACAAAGGTAGCGGCCCAAGTTCCCAAGGTATAGAAACTTTGGTGATACGCCAATGTGTGGTTATTAATTGAATTTAGCCAGTTGTCGAAAGCTATCTCTTACTGGTCAGGTTAGGGCAGACTTCTGACCCCGTCATTACACGGCTTTTGTCTGTTCCATCAAACTTCACATTTGCCCGACTCCATGAGGTCATCCAAGTTGCTTTTGGATGGGCTAGTTATCATGCACACTCTTTCGCCATCTCGAAACTTCTCGAAGAGGGGCAGGTAAGGTTTTTATTAGGCGCCCGCGTCTCCAATTTCTACTGAACAATTATCACTCATAGCGACCCAATTTCGTGACTGGCAGAGGCTAAAAAATTCTCACTCTCTTGTACGACGATGAATTGAAAGACTCATATCCATTCCCCGATCAGATTAAGAAGGAGGCGGACTAGACCCTAGCGGATATATACGATGGAGAGGAATATAAGGGAAAGGTTGAGGTATCTTACGAATATGATCACGGAGATAGCTGGGACCATGAGATAGCATTCCTTGGACGTGCAGAACCAACTTTGAGAAAAGAAATGCATATCCCAGACGAGATGCAAACTTTCTGCCTCAGCGGTGAAGGCCATCCTTGCGCCGAAGACTGTGGTAGCTATCCAGGATGGGAGAGACTCAAGAGTGTGTTTAAGAAAGGCAAGAGAGATCCAGAAGGCCGTAAAGAGTGGTATAAGACGATGTGTGCAAATGGTGATCCGAAAGGGCTGGATCCATATAAGTGGGATATATTTGATGTCAACCGTGATCTTGCTAAAATCTGGGCTTGAAAGAAGCTAACTTTATTCAAATAACTTCCAGATAATCTGTTGCAATTATGTTTTATCATGAGTTTGTAAGATAGAATGTACACAATACACCAACACAGACACCTGTGCTCAGAAACGGTAAATGTCATCAATCGCTGAGCGAAAGGCTTTGCAGTATAGTCCTTCCGCCTTCTTCAAGAGGCCTTCTTAGCATCTTTTTCAAGCGCTATAGAAATATCGACTATACAAACACGGCAATTCGCATGATTGACCATAGATACAACTATTCGGCCATCTTTGTAGACTTTGTCACTTCACTTGCAAGCTTGGAAACAGAACTTCTTCAGTTTCAAAGCGTTTTAACGTCTATCCCTGTGTGCCAAAAAAATAATAAGCGCCTTGACTTGAAGCATCTCAAAATCTATACGCACCTTAATATCTCCTATAATTTTTTATAAATTATGTTCCGTAGCCACTCCCAGACACTCTAAACCCCTTCTACTAGAAAATCGCATTTATATTGCCGTCCTCACGCCTGAATTGCAAAGGGTCTTAATTTATAACATAATAGTATTCCTCTACCATAGTTCCACCACCAAGCTTATACTTTCCCTGATACTTCTAAAGAGTTTTATCTGAGGTCCAAGACCTCAACGCTATTATTTGCGCTGTAAATTTAATTTATGAAGCCTTAGGCATGAAGGCTAAATGTGGCTGGACGTACTGTAGTGGCTGGTGCGCCACATTAAGCTTAGTAATGATGGCTGACTAATGACAGAGTCTCTGTTATCGCTGCCAAGCCGAATACCAGAGCAATACTTTAGTTCGAGAGATAGCCAGCAGTTCTCTATACCGAGAATATATAAACGGCATTGAGGTAATTTTAAACGCCTGTTACATTCATACTCTCACGGAATCAATTACTAGATGGACATCAATTCAAAAACCATATCACAAAATATCTCCATCGAATCGAAACATGAAAAGAGTAACCATAATTAACCCGTTCGACTGGCCTCTATCAAAAAAATGGGCAGTGACATTAACCACATGCTTTGTCTGTTTTGCTGTAGGTCTTAATGCAACGGGAATCGCAAGTGTACCAACACCGATCAACAAGCGCTTCGGTATTTCGGATGAAAATTTCCCAAATTCATTCTGGCCAGTAGTATCCTGGACGGTTGGAGCAGCTATTGTGCCTATGGCTGTCCTCCCTCTAATGGAGGAATATAGCGTATACTGGGGTTATTTGATCTCATACACGATATTTTTTATCTTGATCATACCGCAAGCCGTGGCGTCGAACTTTGCTACTCTGGTTGTCTGCCGCTTTTTCGGAGGTGGTGCAGCTGGTGTCCTTCAGAATGGAATGGACGGGATTATTGCAGACATCTGGCTAGGGGCTGTCCATCGAAGTCTTCCTGTAACAATCTATGTAACAGGACTTTTAATTGGTGTGACTCTGGGTCCTGTCTACGGAGCCGTCATCGTACATAATATGTCCTGGCGTTGGATATTCTATATTCAACTTATTATTTACGGAGTAACATTCGTCGTTGTGTTCTTAATCATGAGAGAAACACGATGGTCGGTCATCCAACGAAAGCGTCAGAGGAATATAACAGCAGAAGGAGCGCCTTCTTCAACGCCCCACACCGAATTACAAGCGCCAAAGACTTCACCTGCAAGATTGCTCTATAACACAGTTATCTTGCCTGCCTACCTACTATGCACTGAGCCAGTGGTCTTCTTCTTTACACTACTCTCGGCGCTATCCTACGGTGTGGTCTTCATCTCTACACAAAGTGTGACTCAAGTCTTTACTACAAACTATAATTTCGAAGAGTACCAAGCTGGTCTTGTACAGGCATCAATGGTGATCGGTGAAATCCTAGGATTCTTTGCATGTCTTATCCAGAACGCCTGGTATGAGCACGCGACTAGATCCAATCCCGACAAGTCTGAAGCTGAGCATTCCGAAGTACGCCTCTATTTCAGCATACCAGCAACCTTCATTGGGCTTACAGGAGGTCTTTTCTTCTACGGCTGGACGAGCTACCCGTATTTGCCATGGATTCTCCCAGCAATTGGACTGACATTTATAGGATTCGGTGTCACCGTTGTCATGCAAGCAATTATGATGTACACTACAGATGCATATGCAAAGTATGCTGCAAGTGCCAGCGCCGCTGTATGTTTTGGGGAGAATATGTTTGCTGCATTCCTGCCGCTTGCAGCGCAAAGCATGTACACGAGATTGAACTTCCAGTGGGCTAGTTCTGTCCTTGCATTTATCGCGCTACTGTTAAGCGTCGCGCCAATTGTCCTGGTATGGAAGGGACCATATATCAGAGCTCATAGCCCTTTCATACGCAAGGCGATGTATGAATAATATATGTTTTCGCTTTATGGTCTAGCTGACAGTGGTCGAACGAAGTGGTGTGAGGATATTACATAAGCTAGAAGACAATAGAGTCACTTGCGAAGCGTGGCCCCAAAAACAAGTTCTAGGCATAGATCACATCAGCCGACTTTGGAAGGCTTGCTGGTGGCTATTAGCTGCACGATTTGACTGTCAGCAAGCAAACATCATATTAGCGCCAACGTCGATGCCTATCTTATTCACGCTCACGCAGCTCTTCCTAATACTCATGTATAACCGTCTGTAGAAGTTCGAAATTCACAATGGCGGCTCTATTGACACCGTACTCGACACGTCTGACCCAAGCAATGCTCACGACGGAGCCACTCGACACCACCTACATCGTCGACATTCCCGTTGACTTATCCACTCCCTTCGACTATCTGATGAATAGTGATACTGACCTGGGCAGCGCCCGTCAGTGGATGTATTTGAATTTGATAGAAGCTAGGCACGGCCCCGAATTCCGGGGACAGGTTCATAGTCATAATAGAGCAGGGGGTAATAGCTCCAGCAGCTTTTAACGCTCTCAACAGGACGATCGATAGTATAGTCAAACTGTAGTATTTTTCTAACTGCAAGTCAAGCTGTTATAGAAAAATAGCTAAAGAGCAATAGCAAAAAGATTATAGCTTTATATTTTTATGTGGTGGAGATTTAAGACCCCTAAACTATAAGGTTTTTTCGACTCACCGGTTTTCTCGGCACACAGGGATGGACGTTAGCTGACATATGTAATGAGTAATTGGGTGTTCACATCAGTGGATAACTGACTTATATTTTGCTTGGGAAATTTGCGTAACAAAGGCCTCAGTTTGTCAAAGACGTTTTATCCTGAAGGGTTACTACTCAATTTCGCCAAAATATCTCGTCGCTACTTCTTTGTCTTCTTCACACTTCCTTCACATCCTTCTTGGATAAATGTCTCTAACCAAGTCAAAGCGAAACATAGAATAACTGTCTTACACCTTTTGTATAGCATGGTCAGTCTGATTGGTAGTTGAAATATGCACCCTTTGACATGAGGGAAGGTTGTAGACTTTCACACGAGCTCGCTACAGCTATGTTTGGAAATTCTCAGACAAATAAAAGCTTACTACTGTCTGATCTGTACAGTTAAATAGGAGTCACTTCGGAATATATATTTGAAGTAGTCGAGAAATAGTCAACTTTGTTAACCAGCAGACTCTATTCCAACCTCAATAGTCAATAGGAGAAAATCTTTGAAAGTAAGGAACTTCTCTTATCCGCATGATATTACTCAGAACTAACCTACTGCTAAGATGGCTCACGTCGAAATAAAGGAGCTAACTAATGCTTGTGACTGGAGATCTCGCATCGGCAAGGATGGATCCATACTCAGATTCATTATCAGAGACTGTGGCTTAACAACCTGCAAACATTCACGCAACTATGTCCCACCCACAATGACACAGCAGAAAGATGATGGCATACAGCAATTTATCTCGGGAGAAGCCCGTTCATCATAGCTTAGACGACTGGACGTAAGTTGGAGGATGTGAAGTTGCACATAATTGAAACCCTTAGCGAATGAAGCTAGCTTAACAATTCAAATAGCCTTTGCCCATTCAAACAGAAGCCCCTAAAACTTTGATGACCCATATTAATCATTCTCGAGCAACGCAAAACTTGAAAGCCTTACTCGCCCAGCCATTCCAACCTTTCCCAAACCTTTCTCCTTTCCTTCGACAATAATCAAAGTTTCCAATAACAATTCAAATTGCCTTTACCTTTTCATATAGAAACTCCCGAATCTTTGATAGCCCATATTGATCGTTCTCAGGCAATGCAAACTGAAAGTCATCCCTTGTCCAGCCACTCGTTCCGGTCTTTCCATCTAACCTTTCTCCTTTCCTTTGGCAAGAATCAAAATCCGCGATAATCGGAGTCTCTCCCTTCATTAAGATATTCGTCGGGTTGATATCGCAATGGATGAGGTCTAGACTGTGAAGATGCCGAATGCCGTCTTGAATTCCCTGCAAAAGATACTCTGCTTCGAACGGGTGAGAGTCTTGGGCTACCATTTCTGATAAGTTCATATCGTATTTGACCAAACAATGGCCCGTTATTCTGCCATTCTCCACTATGCATCCGAGATATTGAGCAATATTTGGGTGCGGGAATGCGCTTAGAGTCTCGTAAGCCTGAGCTTCATTTAATATGAGACTATCTAACGTAATAGAGGCTGGGGTCTCTGCATATTCTATTAGACTGGGCCGCTTCACATAACAATATTGAGGTAATGGTTCAGGCGCCAGTTTGAAATGTGCTGGGAATTCTGGCCAATGTACAGATGAAATCGGAACAAGGTCGAGCTCAGAGGAATTGACGTCGGCATTAGAACCGTAACGACGCGGAGTTTTCGCATAGTAATACTGGCCCTTCTCTTCGAATATGATAGTAGTATGGGAAAATGAAAAATCATCATCCCTTCCAATCCATACCTCGTTTTTTTCGTAAATTTCCATATTCTATGCCTGTTAGAAGAGAGATTAACAGAATAAGAGCGTACTGTACTTTTTGAGGATGAATATCGCTGCTCATCGTCTGCACGCTGTCGGTCATGTTCTGCCGATCAGTCTAACCTGTTGTCGATTTCGCCGCGGAGCTATTATTCTAGACGATCAAAGTATAAATCCCGCGGTGACAAAAGTGTATGGATATAGTTATAGGTTGTGCATGGTTGGAATCATTTATGGGCTGTTCGTGGAATATGGAATATGGAATGTAAAATGTGGAATGTAAAATGTCTATTCCAAATTCTTACACTTCACATTCACATTCCACATCCAACATCCCGCATTCCGCATTCCGAATTCCGCATTTGGAATATAGAACGTGGAATGTTCGTAGAAAAAATCTTTGGTAAGCTGTAGAAGAGGGGCGATGCCGGCTCTTCCTTGCTCTCGTGATAATTGTACAGCGTGTTAATTTAGTTCAAAATGGTCTCCAAATACGTCATACGTGAGGGAGAAAATCGATATAAAATTATACTACTCTGGGGCTTAGAGCCCTTTGGTTTAGATCCATCAAGAGGACAACTATTAAGCGGGGGTGTCATAGGAGCCCTCCTTGTGATGGAGGCACAATGGGCTGCACTTCATTTGGGTCTTACAGAAACCTCATTGCAACAGGCTTCGCTAAACTTCTTGGAAAACTTGAAAGTACTCGATAAACATTGCACTGTATTTTACATATTTTCAATATAAATTCTATCTGTCTTGGTCCTCCTAATACCAACATGGTTTAACGGGACATAAATCATTCAAATATCTACACTAAATTCATATATTAAGTGTTTTACCTGAATATGCCTTCCTAGACAGCCTTTGGTTCGATCGAACTAATATTACCATTCGAAGACCTCTGTCACATTCCCCCCTAACTCGGCCCCACCCTCAATCTTTACCGATTTCCGCATAAAATGTATAGTTGCAGTCTTCCCGCCAGGGTCTAGATATGCTTGCGCACAGTAGACACGAGCCCAGTCCGGGATCCCTCTTCCATAATCTAAATCTTCAGTAGCAACACTTGCCTCCTCAATTTCCATAACCTTTTGTGCAACCCTTACTACTAATTGACTTTTCCAAACACCTTCTTGGCGATTTGTAGATGAGAGACAGGCGATTGCATCACGACGAACACGGGGGTGACGACACCGCGATGCCACGATATAGAGTGGGCCGACTACGCCTATATCTAGAGAAAAGGTGAGGTCGCGTTGTGGCTTGGAAGGAGTTGCGGACAGAATAGCGGTTGCATGAGACACCATAGCAGAGAACTGAGTGATGTAATTGTCCCAGAGTTTCAGGTTTTCGGTAATAGCTGCTTGATCGATTTCGGCGTATATGGACTCATAGACTCGATGAAGCTTTAGCATGTTCATATCCCGAATATCCTCAGGTGTCTGTTTTATTTTTTGCACCGTGCGGTCTAATAAGAAAGCATCGAAAGCGGAGTCCCAAGCCTTCATTTTGCAATTATATTCTGCTTTGATAGAGGATAATGTATCTGCGAATGGAATCTTACTTCTTTCCGAGATGATAAGTTGATTTGCACGAATCCAGTAACTGTAGACGAAGTAGTGGGAACTACGGGCTTCTTCAAAGCTGCTGAATTTAAGAGGAATTTCGTCAGAGGCGCCGAATTCTTCGGGTATAAATTGATTAAATAGTCGGAGAGACCTCCTACTTAGCAGACTGCTAGCTTGAATGTCTAACCGAGTGAATAGGGCGTTTAATGTTGACATTGCAGCAAAGGTTGTAGAGGAAGATATATATTTTTTCGAGTTCTTTGATCGCCATTCCCAAATCTTGGCTTGAGCTTCCAGGAGTATTTTTGAACCTGCATCGATATGTGCAAGACTTGACCCAAGATGCCCTCGAAGTGCCTGGTACAAACACGTAAGAGTCTGGGAAAGATACGCATAATATCGACAGGAGCTTACCTCAAAACAAACAAAGAGAACACATGTGATCAAGGCAATATCAATATTCAGTGGCCCTTTACCTTCGGATATCGGCTTGAGAAGGAGGTGGATTGCCTTATTGTATTGTTGCAAGGCAAATTCCTCACGGACAGAGTTTTCATGAGGCTGAGAGAGAGAAAGGTCTCTCATTGTTAATGCCTCGTGCAGTGAGCTGAGAGCAACAGATGCATGGCGAATAGCAGGGCTGTGGTGACAAGCTTGAAGTAATGCCTGGTTCCAGAATTGAGAATTATAAAAGCCGCAAATCCGCGGGATGGTCTCCTGCCGGAAGAAATAGAATGATCGCTGCTCTAGTCTTGTCCCGACAAATGGGACAGCTTGCATTTGGGGGAACACAGAAAACACTACGACGTTGACTGCGTAAGGCTTTTTTTCCTTGGATGACGAGCTCTTGGCCTTCAGCTTCCCATTCGTGTAGCCATCGCATCTGCGCCCCGTGCTCGTACATTTATGACAATGAGGCTTAGTCTCATCGCATTTAATATGCCGAATTCTGGCCTCTCATTAAATGATTATGGAAGGAATTAGCGGACTAACTCACCTGCAGGTAATGCAGCCTGTAGTGGTTTTGGGCGCGAAAGCTCTGACATTCTTCCGTCCATCTTTATGAAGCCATTTGGTCATCATTCAAGGTGAACTATACTGTATGTTGTAGAAGATACATAAATTTTGAAATATTTGCCGCTTTCGAAGTTTTGAACGAGATATAGTAATTTTATAAGCCTGTCCCTGGGGTTGAGGTTATACTCCCTGCATCCGCTTGGACAACTAAAACCTAGCCTTCCGTACGTAAGATGAATAACTAATCAAAGACTATCTCTTAGGGCTAGGACACGTAGCAGACGGACTAATTTTCAAAGTCTTACATCTTTCAGCATTGAGGATAACAAAGCGATACAGCACATTCAAGATTCTTCCTTACATAATTATTACGAACTCACCAATAAGGTTATGATTATAAAATATCAAACCTCCTTAATTCCTCGTAAACCTTTCCTGCTGCGCCGCTTAAAAGCAGCGCTTGCAGGCTAGTGCCGGGCATTCTTGCCGCATCGAGTAATTGTCATGGGCTTGAACGAAGAAGCGAATAGCTTAATTTATATTTTGAGCACAGGGCTGGGTTTTAGGTTCAGGATTCGCAACCCAGTCGTCAGCAAGACGTCTCCTCAGGATTTTTTACGTTCATTCATTCTCAGAGTCTGGTATAAAGGTAAGTCTTTCCTTTTACTTAGTCATTGTCTCAGCATTGTTCAATACGACTGCTCTCGCTCCTGCGTCAACTTCACTTATAGAATCTTACTTTCCTGGCTCTACTTTATATCCAATTTGCAATTCCATATATTTCTATTCTAAATCGACTCTCCTCCATACTTTCAAGATGAAGTGTCTCCCAGCGGACGACCCTTCCAATCAATGGGGAAATCTCTGCCCATCCATCGCACCGGCTTACCTCTTCGTTATTCTTTTCGGGGTTACAGCTATCGCACACGTAAGTTAACTGAGCTTTCCAATAGTTTATTTGAAGCTTATTGAAGTAGATAACGCAAGGGATCCTCTACAAGAAGTGGTACTCTTTGGTCATTATCATGAGTGCCCTCTGGCAAACCCTCGCTTTCATTTTCCGTGTCTTGTCTATCCGAAACCAAACAAACGAGACATGGTACATCATTTGGTTTATTCTCATTCTTGTGGCTCCCCTCTGGACAAATGCCTACGTGTATATGGTAATGGGTCGAATGGTCTATAACTTCCTTCCTAGAGGCAAAAAGGTCGGCATACCTGCTCATCGGTTTGGGCTGATATTCATTCTCTTCGACATCTTCTCCTTTATCGTACAGATTGGAGGCGCAAGCATGGCATCAGGAAACAATATATCCACCCACCAAGAGCTCCTCGGCATCCATATCTACATGGTCGGCATCGGAATTCAGCAGTTTTTCATTCTTTTGTTTCTCGCCCTCTCCATCCGCTTCCATCGCTCTATCCAAGAGTCTACCGCTATTCCCAACTTAATTCAAATAAAACGTCTTCTTTATGTCATCTACGTCGTCCTTGGTCTCATTACCATCCGAATCATTTTCCGACTCGTCGAGTACTCTTCAGGCATCAAGAGCTCTATTCCCTCCAAGGAAGCCTTCATGTACTGCTTAGACTCGCTACCAATGTTCTTCGCAATTTTGCTCTTGAACATCGTACACCCAGGCAACGTTATGCCCGGTAAGGAATTTGATTTACCGAGTCGCAAACAGCGAAAGCGCGAAGCGAAACACCAAAAGGAGGTAAGTAGTCTAGAGAGCGGCGACGGGATGCTCCTTGAAGAGAACGATCCCAGGGCAGTTTGAGCCCTCCGAGAAACGCTCTTTGTCCTTATCCACAGTCAATGGAGTCCAGGTGTGTATATTAATGGCTCATTAGTTGATAAAATATAAATCGGAGGATATCGGTGACAGGAAATGCGTCATGGAAAGAATCAATTAGGGGATATTTGCCTTTGAGACAATTGTGAGACTAATGAGTGCTACTTAGATGGAAGGTAATGATTTAGAGTTCTGGAGTTTTAGAATTCATGTGTTTCTCGTTATTTCAGATAATTGACATCCCATACCCATAAAATTTGTAGCTTCTATTCGCTTTCCCAATCTTCGATTGTAAATTTGTTGAGGACCGCAAAAATCAACAAGGCAGAGCCACGAAAGCTACTGAATTTCCGTTAATTCATCATCAACTTCAATAGCTACTATTGCCTCCTGCTACATTGCTTCGAAAAAATTTTAAAGTCGAGAAAGACGAAAGTGGAGACTTCTAGTCACGTGGAAAGTAAGAACATACCGACGTCATAGTCTCGCACTAAAGCAGGTACATCGTCATTGCTTGGCATTTTCAACGTTAAGAAGGAAACGATGTCGCTTCTAGATTCGGAAAATTTGTTCTACCATTTACATCCTTTCGCTTTCCCAAACTGAGCTTGTGAAATATTTCCAACATCTTTACTATAAATAAAATGTATCTTCCAAACGTCCAAAGCGTTCTTACTGCGGGTCTGGCCATGACTGGTACCCTCACTAAGCGTTCGTCATCTCTTCCTTCACCTATCTCCGTCTAATCTCATTCTTTCCATCCAATTTTTCTACTTTGCAGTCCTAACAAACTACAGCATCGGATGTTGCTTCTGGAGAGGTCCTTGACTATGCGGTAGAAAAATGCGTTGATGGAGATGGGAACCTACGCTGCACTAAACCCTTCCTAGTAACAAAATCTACTTGTTATAAGCTGGAATGGAGTACGGAAGGAGCATTGAGCCACACAACGGTTGAAGTGAGAGATGCAAGAAGTGCAGAGTTGGTTTATTATAGGGATACTAATGGAGAGTGGACCCCAGAGAAGGGAGAGGTGAGTTCTTTTCTTAATTCTGTTGGCTACATTGGACGATTAAAATGAGAAAGAGTTGGAGAAGTTGTGATATTGGGAATTTCGATGGCGTTAGAGGCTAACAAGATTAACAGCTTGTATACTTGGACTTTAAGCCAAAGGTTTGGAAAACGGGAAACGATACTGTAGAATATAAGGTTACGACTTGTAACTAAATACTGCATCGGTACTTGAGAATATCAGGGTCGGAGTACTGGAAATTGGGCATCAAATTGGGATTGAGTTAACTCCTTAAAAATATTATTGTCTCATATACTTGCTTTCCAAGGATTACTTATTACTTTGGTGAAAAATACAAGGCGCGAAGCATGGTATGATTTACACGGGATGAAAAGTTTAATGGAGATGGGTGAACGAGCGTCAGTTCCGCGTTATTTCAAATGTGGTCAAAAGTAAGCTAGTATTCTCTCTATTACTTTATTGTCTTTAAGCTTTTTAAACTACTGCATGGAATTATTATTTTCTTCCTTTCAGTTCCTTCGCTTGAGGTCCTTGGATTTTGAAAGTCACCCGAGCATTCTCATTAGCTAGAAAAACATCACTAGACCACCCCTACCTTCCGATTTATTAGAACACGGGAATAGGTGCATAGAAAGAAAAGCTTGATTTTCAGATCCCTCCCGCCGCCTCTACATACTTACTTTGGTCTCAGTTACATACTTGCATGGGTGATCGCCGCTTAGCTTGCTCGTAGAAGCCAATAGAGATCAAGTAGAATGAAGCTGGTGAAGGACGCAAAATAAAGCTATAAAGTATCCTGGTTTCGTATCCCACGTGGTATTGTTGTTTGGCTATTGGAACCTCAAGTTTACTGAGTATGATGAAGTGTATACCTCTATGTTGAATTTGGAACTCTGTTTTGCTGCTAATATAAATATAAGTACACCTCTGACCGGGTCTCAGGAGATACACATCCCTTGATTGAAGACACAAAGTTTCGCCAATCAAGTCTCAGAACTAAGCTTTCAGTATGTTGAGCATTTTGAAGAACAGTTTGTCAGTTACGACTTGCCTTGTTCTATTCCTTCATTATGTCATAGCTTCTATGACAGCAAATTCAAGAACTGCCCCGGTAGGAGCCGAAGTGCTCACCGTTGCCGTAATTGGGGGTGAGTGAAAAGTATAGCATCAACTCAGGACGTCTGTATTAACTGAATCAGACTATGGCTGGACCGGCTGGGTTCCATCTCCAGACAACTTCTGCTTTGATGTTCTCCCCAAGTTGCAGGCTGCGGGGATAACTGTCCCAAACGAGGTTGTAAATGGTATGATTTATGCAGAAATTCAAAATATTTCTTTTTAAACTAACGTGGTTTATCAGGACCCGGATCATATCAGTACCCGAATCAATTTTCCTTGGCATTAAACTTTAAACATTAA